>RJVU01051519.1:4891260-4944038 GCA_003731715.1 Anabarilius grahami | reverse complement strand
AAGTAAAACCTTGTATTAATTTTAATTTTGGAAACAACATTTTTGATTTTAACTATTTTGGTTTTTATTTGGTTAAAATAGTCATGATTAATCTCAATGCAAAAAAAAAGACAATAATAATTTTGAAAACAATATTGCGTTAAACATTTAATTAATGTTTATTTTAAAAAAAAGTGTTACACATCAACTTTGAAAGCCCTAAAAAACATTGTTTCCAAAGTTTTTTTAGGTTTTTATTTTTTTACTTAATTTAAAAGCGTATCTTTTTCTATCCATTATTATTATTATAAAATTTCAAATTGAGTAAAACCGTTTATTAATTTTAATTTTAAACTATATGTAGATTTGGTGTTTATTTGGTTAAAATAGTCATGATTAATCTCAATCCCAAAAAAAAGACAATAATCATTTTCAAAACAATATTGCATTAAACATTTAATCAATATGCTTTTTTTTTTTTTTTTTTAAGTATAACTTTGACAGCCNCCTAAAAAAATTGACCGCTTAGCACCACCTCGTGCCCCCTGGACCCCAGTTTCCTGTTGCCGATTTTTCTCATTGTAAACCAGGGGAGCCCAATCCTGTTCCTGGAGATCTACCTTCCTGCAAAGTTTAGCTCCAACACTGATCAACCAGCTAAACAGGATCTTCAAGAGCACTTGATAAGGTGTGTTGGACCAGGGCTGAATCTGAACTCTGCAGGTAGACTTTGAGGAACAGGATTGGGCACCCCTGTTGTAAACATTCTCTCTCTGTCCTATCCTTGTGCATATCACGCCTACAGTACATATTTTACTGGCTTAAAACATCATAATGGGAGTTGAAAGACTGAACACAACTTTGCATCGCAAGATTAGTAATCAGTTTTGTCATGTTCGCCTTATGTTAACATGTATAATGTTTAAGTCTTGAGGCTATATTTTCAAAACCAATCTTGGTGAAATGCCTTCAGCATAGACTTCCATTGTGTATTACTGCAAACTGACTACATGTATGATGAATACATATGTAAAAATGTAAAGAAACTCACCATAGACTATCGTCAACATGGCCACTGGCATTACAAGGATACCCAGAAGCATATCTGTAATGGCTAAAGATCTCAAGAAGTAGTTAGTGGCATTCTGTAACTTCCTCTCCAAGCTCACTGCCATGATGACCAGAATGTTTCCTGCCACTGTGATGACTATGACCAGCGAAATCAAAAGTGCCATCCAGTTCTTCTGGACATTAGAGGTCAAAGCGTCTGACCTATTTCTGAATTCACTACAATTGAAATCCATTGAGTTATTGAGAACTGCATCACCCAGAGACACTCTCTGCTCCATGAGCCAATGTTCAGCGCTTTTGTATTTCAAAATCTCAGTCGATGTCCCAGAGGATCTGAGTTCAGCAGTCGTCCCATTCAGAGCCATTAAAGGACTATTTTTTCAAGCGCAGCATCGATTAATTCATGGAACTGATAGTCCATATGAAGCGTTCCATGGCACTCCGGGTCTGTGCAGCCCAAAATGTTCCCGTTTGAGATTGACAACATGTTCACAGTCACCTTCAGCAGCCTCCTGTTTTCCACACCCCTTGTTGACGGTTGTTGTACACGGATGTTTAGAGCTCCTTGAGCAGATGGATTGTGTTTCAGAATAGAGGAGGAAACTTTACAGCTGCATTTCAATGAGAGAGGAAGAAAGAACGAGAACATGTGAGAGACTGGAAGGTACCGATGTTTCATTCTTGCATGCTTACAGCTGTCCTGATTTAAACAAAAAAACATCACGTAACTGCTTCACTGCTTCATTCCCACATGAACACAGATTGCATGCAATCACCTATTTTCAGACTAGTGGCTTCAGTAGCCGGACTGATTCAAAAGTGTAGAACATCAAACTCTGTGTTTATGTTGTGTTCATATACATTACCGCTTAATCTGGAAGTGTTTTCCTCTTTCCAGTCACTCCGAACACCAGAGCTGGAGAATGAGCCACTGATGATGCGTGCTTCTCACATCAACCCAACATGTGGTCCTGGTCCATTCATCCTTACTCTTCTCTCTTCAGCACTTCAGTCTCTTATCTCCCTCTCTCCCTCCCTCCCTTCCTTCCTCCCCCACTCTCTCTCTCTCTCTCTCTCTCTCTCTGCAGATAGTTCTCTCCAGCTGTAACTAAAGCCAGACTGTTTGAGCTCCCTCCAGAAAGGCTTGTCTCTGAGTGGTCCTTGGTGCTTGTCAACTAGAACAAAGACATATGAACCCTTTTTTCCCCACACATTTACACAGATATTCAAATAAGCACTTCAGCAGGAAACCAATAGAGGGATCTGATGGAATGTCCCATTTAACCTTTTAAACTTATTGCGATTTCAGGAAAACTATTACAAATGTAGAACAATATTTAGAATATATCAAGTGTTTATATACATAGCCAGGTGGTGTTTTCCATAAGAGGTTATGGTTAAACAACAGATACAAGTGTTTTAAAACCATGAAGATGGCAGGTAGCCCGTCAAAGGGGTAGTTCACCCAAAAATGAAAGTTCTGTTATCGTTTACATCATTTACCCTCATTTTGTTCCATACCTATATGCATTTCTCAAGGTCAAGGTATCTTTATTAGTACCCGAAGGTAAATTTGTTGTGCAGATTCAGCAATCCATCCTTAAGACAATCCATAAGACATCAAAACATACAATAACTATAAAATTAAAAAATTAAACGTCATGACAATGTGCTTCTACACACACCCTCAACGCCCACCTAAAATACATAAACTAACCATGCATAGCAAAGAGTGTCATCTCCTGCTTTTTTCATTTAATAGTTCTATAGCTGCAGGTACAAAAGTATTTCTATATCGTCTAGTTCTCCACCTAGGGGGCACAAACCGACATCCAGAGGGGAGGAGTTTAAACTCAGCTCGAAAAGGGTGGGAACAATCTCTAATTATAAAACTCGCCTTATGCTGGAATAGTTGGAGTAAAGACCTGCTAAGTTAAGTTGTGGTTCGCCTATAATCTTACTTGCCCACCTAACAATTTGATTCAAAAAAGTTTGTTCTTCAAAGACAAATGACCAAACCACGCCACAAGGGAGAACGACAAGACTGATTCAATAAAAGCCCGATTGAAAAGGGTAATCATAGATTTATCAATGTGAAATCTGGACAGCTTTCTGAGGCAAAACAGACGCTGATGTCCCTTTTTACATACCGTCTTACAGTTAATTTCCAAAGTCAATTTAGAATATGTGACTGTCCCGAGATATTTTTAGCTTTCTACACAATCCACTGCCTGGTCTTTAATGATCGTAGTGTCATAACGTAAAGCACAAGTTCTAAAATCTATAATCATGTCCTTTGTTTTAGTTATATTTAACTCCAAATAAGATTCATCACACCAGGTGACATACTCCTCAATAACAGGACCATGACCGGACTCATTATTGTGTAGCAGACTCACGATAACTGTGTCATTAGCAAATTTCAATATAGTCCTATTTACATGCTTACTTTGGCACATATTAGTATACAGAATATAAAATAAAGGTGAAAGAACACAGCCCTGGGGTGAACCAGTGGACGAACATATAAATCTGATAAAATGCCATTTACTTTCAACCCTCTCTGTTCTGTTTGTCAAGAAATCCAGTATCCAACCCACCAAATTGTTGCTCAGCTTAAAATGCTCTATAAGTCTCATAGCTAAAATGTGAGGTTGGATAGTATTAAAAGCTGAGGAAAAGCCAATAAACAACAGTCTAGCATGAGTATTTCTCCCTTCTAAATGCTTAGACAAAAGATTAAGACTTTTTTCTATTTCTGGAAACAACATTTTTTGAAAAAATCTCTGTTTTTTGTCCTCACAATGAAAGTCAATGGGGTCCAATGTTGTTTGGAACCTACACTCTAAAAAATGCTGGGTAAAAAACAACCAAATGGGTTGAAAATGGACAAACCCAGCAACTGGGTTGTTTTAATCTCAATATTTGAGTTAAATAAAAACTACCCAGGAGGTTGGGCAAACATTTAACCCAACCGCTGGGTAGTTTTATTTAACTCAAATATTGTTAAAAAGTTACTGTATTTCTTGCTTAAAATGAACCCAAAGTATGTTGGAAATGAACATTTATTAATATGTTTAATAAATGAACATTTATTAATAAGTTTAATGAATAATAATTAAACAATAAACATTTATTAAATTGCTTATTAATAAATGTTCACCTTTTGATTATTGTTGCCTCTAGTGATTGTGTCTGATTTTTTATTTCCAACCTATTTTGGGTTCATTTTAAGCCAGCCATATAGTCATTTTTTAAACAATATTTGAGTAAAGTAAAACTGCCCAGAATGTTGGGCAAACATTTAACCCAATCACTGGGTTTGTCCATTTTCAACCCAACTTGGGTTGTATTTAACCAAGCATTTTTCAGAGTGTAGCATTCTTCTAAATAACTTTTTTTGTGTTTTCGCAGAATAAAGAAACTCATACATGTTTGGAACATCCTGAGAGTGAGTAAATGATGACATAATTATTATTTTTGGGTGAACTATTATATCGCTGGCTTTGAAGTAACTAAACATTCATCAATTAATATAATACAGCACCAATTCACACATATTATATGAAAAGTTGATGTGCAAAGCATCATTATCTGTCAACTAGCAATGGGATTTCACATTGGGATAAAATCACACTGATAAAATTTGATACAGTAGCTCTGTTGATTATAATATAAATAAGGCCAATATTTCCATTGATTTATTTTATTGATAATATCAATAATTCTTTATTAAATTAGATGAGTCATAATGTCATTTTCTTACAGCTGTTTAGTCACATGGCTCAAATCAGCTCAAAACTGTGGTTCCACTCAACAAAGATGGCAGATGTCAAATTGTGTACACCAGACGACTTTGCGAAAAATATGAATGTTAGATAATTTTTCTCAGATATTAAATACCTCCCTGTGGGGTGGATTTAAGGATAAATGGTGTGAGACCCCTGAAATGGAGCACTGTACAAATTCTCATTCCCTTTATTCTGGTTACATTTTACTCTTGAACCTGCAAGTTCAGGTAATTGAGAATTAATTAGGCAAATATTTGCAAAAACAACATAATAATAAAGGTTCCAAAAGGGGGTTTTAACATTATTGCCATTGAAGAACCATTTTAGGTTCCCTAACCTTTCAGTGATATTTTTTTTTTCTTTTTCTTAGTGTGAAGAACATTTTTCCACTATAAAGAACCTTTTCTTTGTGTCCTGTTTACCCTTTTTATCCTGAACTTAAAAAAAAAAAAAAGGATATTGTGTCATTAATTAAGCAAGTATTTATAAAAAGAACATGACATATGTCATCCAGCAAAAGGTGTTCCACTGATCCGCACTCCCTCAGGATATAACCAAAAATAATCCAGGTAAATTGATAAATTTCCACAGAAGACCTCTGCCATCACAGGATATTAATAATGCATTATTAATACACATCATGAATTAATATTTAATATTGTCCAAGAATACATCCCTTACTTTTATTAAAAATGGGGGGGGAAATGAGATACTTCTTCCTTTAGGCAAAATTGGGAGAGATAGATAGAGGTAAAGATTGGAAAGAGGGGTAGAAATAGATATATACAGAAAAAGAAAGTGAGAAGAGTAAAAATGAGGCAGGACTAAGAAAAAGTAAAACCTGAGTAAACACGGCGAGAAAAAGAAAAGTAACAGAAGGAGAGACAACCACTGACAAGAGTGAAAACAGAAAATTCATTGATCGTTGGACCTGCTAACTCTTCAAGGCTTGCGATGAAAAAAGGCAAAGTGAAGGACGGACCAGAGAGGGTGGCGGCGAGGGCAAACTGATGTACAGTAGCAGAAGGGAAGTGTTCAAACTGTAGAGGACAGAACAGGAGAAAAAACTCCACCTTGCCTGTCTCCATCCATATAAATGATGGATCGCTCAGCTGGCAGACAGACATATAGAGCATTCTCTTTCACTCACTCCTCCGGTAATGGAAGTAGTGTGTGTGAGAATAAGAAGCAGCTCAAGAATGTGTGTGTGTGTGTGTGTGTGTGTGTGTGTCAAGAGGCTCCCGGCTGTCCAGTAATTGCTCACCTGGGAGCAGTAGCAGACAAGGAGAGCGAGATGTGGTTCAGGTGTCAGACTCTGCTCTGCACATACTGCTGTGATTATGAACCTCATCAGCGTTCCAAAACTCACCAGGCCTGAAGAACATGATTCGTTTACCTGCGGGAGGTCTGGAAGAAGCACTGAACCAAAGCTGTACTGTACTGTTCAAACGAAAATGTAAATTCACAAAAGAATTACAAAAAAGGTCTCCTGCCTTCATCTCTTGGACTTGATACATTTGAAGCAGAATGCCGGACACCCTTACAAAAAAAATCCTGCAGGAATCCTGAAGGGAAAGTCCTGCAGGACCTGCATGGCGATTTCAAAACACTGCTTCATGAAGCTTTGCAAATCTTTTGTTTCGATTTGAATCGGTGGTTCGGTGCGTGTATCAAACTGCCAAAGTCTCAGTGGTTCACCACTGGGGGGCGTGACTTTGGCAGTTTAATACACGCTCCGAAACACTGATTCAAAACAAAAGATTCGTAAAGCTTCGAAGCTTCATGAAGCAGTGTTTTGAAATCGCCGATCACTAGATATTGTTGAATAAAGTCATTATTTAGTTTTTTTGGTGCACAAAAAGTATTCTCGTCGCTTCATAACATTAAGTTTGACGCTTTAGGCTATATTTACTGTATAATCCATTGAATCTACATATAAATGCGGGATTCACTCTCGAAATTGCAATGATTGACATAGTGATAAACAGAGCATGGGACAAAAATATTTGTATCAAAATCTTTTTGAAATTCTATTCCAACTATTTGTAAAATGAATGACTTGTAAATAAGCTAAAATGTCTTGCTATTCTTGTTATGGTGGAGCCGTTGCTTACACATTTCATCAGCACTTTACTAGAGCACCCTCACTAATTTCAGAAGCACCCTCGGTGATTTGATTCTGGAACCTGGCCTGTTTTTATGGCCAAAAAGATAAGATTCTGATACCTTGTGATGTAAATAAATGAGATCGTTAAAACAGTATAATAGTTGACACTATATCTTCCAATGATGTCTTAGTAAGATTTTATTTAAATGCTTAGATTTCACTATTTATGGATTTCACAGCAAAAAGACACATTTACCACAACCTGAAGAGGGAAAAAATATTTTACTTCCTGACCATTACAAAAAGTAAAAGTGATTAAAAAAGGAAAAGCTTTTTTAAAACTACAGTATGATCACACAAATATATTGTTTTACTATAAGGACTGTGTCTTTACATACACAAATATGCACACATATTATGTAAGTGTAATTGCAAACATTGCTACTACTCATGAATCTCTGCTGACTCTTTAGTTTCCACGAGCACAGTGTGATCTAACAAACACACATTTCTCAGGCGATGTTGACAGGCCCGCACCAGCTGGGGAGACTGTTGGCTCTCATTTATATGATAAATACTTCATGGCAACCAATTAGCACGTCCCATGTGTATTCAGATGCAAGCCCTCAATCATATTAAAATCTGTTTGAATTACATTAGTGGCTTGTCAACTATAAGGTAGATGTTTTGTAGTACAAATGAGTAACAGACTCAAACACAACAATCATGTCAGAACACAGTGCCTGTCGCTTCAAAATCTGCAAACTACCACGTTTATAAAGTTACTATATGAGCTGAAAAGATTTAAATTTCACATATTTAATTATAAATAAACATGTCAGAAAATATAATCAAAAAAGGATAACTTGAAGACTGCCTGTAATGCCTTTTTATAGGCCTACATGACATTTTTCATTTCAGGATAAAAGAGATGTTTAATTCTATTATATTAGGTTACACTTTATTTTTATGTGACATAGTTACATTGTACTTACTCAAATAAGTAATATTGATCAACTACATGAACTTACTGTTGAGTTACGGTTAGGGTTAGGGTTTGGTTTAGGGTTAGTTACTTGTAATTATGCACAATTTACTATAGTAGGTACTTGTAACATGTAACTATGTCACCTTAACATAAAGTGTTACCTTATTATGTTGTAATATATTGTATTATGCATTGAACTTATTAAACCTATTAAAGAAACTTTAAGGAATACTTCAATAATAGACTGTATATTATGTCTTTTGCATATGGAGAGATACAAATGTCATATATGTATCACAAAGTGTGTTTTTAAAATGCACCATATGGCAAATCAGATGGAGTTATTAGGACAGTCATAAGAGAAGTGAACAAAGAGTGCATTAGTGCCCGCCCACTTTTTCAGTTGGTTCCAAAAGTATTTTTTCCATTCATTTCTCCCCTAGGGATTTCAAAAAAGTCTTTATTAAAGCGTTATAAGCTGTAAACCAGGCCAACCAGTTACGAGGTGAATCACAACATTACAAACTTTGTTTTTAAACAAAAAAAGAACTTGAAAATCGGACAAAAATACAAAAGTACCACAAGACTGTTTTAACAGCTTTAGTGAGGGAAATAACTACAATACCATGAATCATTGCGAACTCATGAATATTGGTTGGCACTTCAACTGCTGTAAATAGATGCAATAATTTTAAACTTACAGTACATGATTGCCAGATCTCCATTCTGTACAGGTGCGGAACTTAGGTGTGAGTTTTGATGCGCAGCTGACCTTTAACACCCATTTTATGAATGTTACTAAAGTAGATTTTTATCATCTTCGGAATTTTGCACGTATAAGACCATTTCTTTCTATGTCTGATGCAGAAAGGCTTATTCACACCTTTATATTCACATCCAGGCTTGACTACTGTAATTCTCTTTTTGCAGGGTTACCTGCAAGTATTAAGAGGCTGCAATATGTGCAAAATTCAGCTGCTCTTACACACCATCCCGCAGTCACTCCTTTTCTCAATTACACTGCTTACCAGTTCAGTCACGTATTGATTTTAAAGTTCTTATCTTAACTTATAAAGCAGTCCATGGGATGGTCCCCGATTATATTTGTAATTTGGTGACAGTGCCCACGCCATCTCGGCCTCTCCGCTCTGCTGGTTCTCTTACTCTGTACCAGCCTCGTTGTAAACTCAAAACTATGTGTGGGAGGTCTTTCTCTTGTATTGCTCCCAGGTTGTGGAATTCTCAGCCTTTTCCTATTAGGAATGCTCCATCTTTTGATTGTTTTAAAAATTTACTCAAAACATATCTTTTTACTTAAGCTTTTAAGTAATAATTTTACAGTACTTGTTGCCATTGTTGTTTTTGTGTTATGATTGTGTTTGTCATTATGGAGTTGTGCTTTTTTTGATTTTTTTTATTATTGTTGTTGCGCCTTGAGTGTAAGAAAGGCGCAATACAAATACAATTTATTATTATTAATATTATTATAACAGCATAATCAAATTAAAAAGTATGGATAAACACTTTTTTTATCAGAGAATAGCATCAAGTCAGTTAAACTCCTGGGATATTGATCTGGTCAGTTCAGTAGCAGAGGGGGTTGTTAATCCATTTCAGCTGCTTTGGTGATAATGAAATGAACAACAGATGCACTAGATGGGCAACAATGAGACGACCCCCAAAACAGGTATGGTTTTACAGGTGGAGGCCACTGACTTTTTTTTCCCTACTCATCTTTTCGGACTATTTTTCACTAGTTTTGCATTTGGCTAGGGTCAGTGTTACTACTAGTAGCATGAGGCGATACCTGGACCCTACAGAGGTTGCACAGGCAGTCCAACTCCTCCAGGATGGCACATCAATACGTGCCATTGCCAGAAGGTTTGCTTTGTCTCCCAGCACAGTCTCAAGAGCATGGAGGAGATTCTAGGAGACAAGCAGTTACTCTAGGAGAGCTGGACAGGGCTGTAGAAGGTCCTTAATCCATCAGCAGGACCGGTATCTGCTCCTTTGTGCAAGGAGGAACAGGATGAGCACTGTCAGAGCCCTACAGAATGACCTCCAGCAGGCCACTGGTGTGAATGTCTCTGACCAAACAATCAGAAACAGACTTCATGAGGGTGGCCTGAGGGCCCGACATCCTCTAGTGAGCCCTGTGCTCACTGCTCTGCACCGTGGAGCTCAATTGGCATTGAACACCAGAATTGGCAGGTCTGCCACTGGCACCCTGTGCTTTTCACCATTGTTGGGCTTTTCACCAGGTTCACCCTGAACACATGTGACAGACGCAAAAGGGTCTGGAGAAGCCGTGGAGAACGTTATGCTGCCTGTAACATCGTTCAGCATGACCGGTTTGGGTCAATGATGGTCTGGGGAGGCATATCCATGGAGGGACACACAGACCTCTTCAGGCTAGAGAATGGCACCCTGACTGCCATTAGGTATCAGGATGAAATCATTGGACCCAATGTCAGACCGTCAATGCCCATTATGTTTCGGTCCATCCGACACTGCCAGGTTGCACCTCAGACTGTCCAGGAGCTCAGGGATGCCCTGGTCCAGATCTGGGAGGAAATACCCCAGGACACCATCCGTCGTCTCATTAGGAGCATACCCCGACGTTGTCAGGCATGCATACAAGCACGAGGGGGCCATACAAACTACTTAGTACCATTCTGAGTTGCTGCAATGAAATTTCAGCAAAATGGACTAGCCTGCTGCATCATTTTTTCACTTTGATTTTCAGGGTGTCTTTGAATTCAGTCCTCTGTAGCTTGATAATTTTCATTTCCATCAAACGATGTGACATCCTTTCGTTCCTAACACATTTCCCAGTCCATATCTGTATAGAAATCCAGCATGATATTTTTCCCCATTGAGATCTGATGTGTTTTCCTTACATTTTTTTGAGCAGTGTATATATAGAAAACAATAAATTTGAAGTTTATTGCAGTATATATTTAAACGTTTAAGTATTTTGAGAGCGTGGTGAGACCGACTTGATTATGTAATTTACGGCGCTTCATGGGAGTACACTCTAAAAAATGCTGGGTTAAAAACAACCCAAGTTGGGTTGAAAATGGACAAACCCAGCGATTGGGTTGTTTTGACCCAGCAGTTGGGTTAAATGTTTGCCCAACCTGCTGGGTAGTTTTATTTAACCCAACAATTGTTTACAAATTACTATATGTCTGGCTTAAAATGAACCCAAAATAGGTTGGAAATTAAAAATCAGACTCATAATTACTAGAGGCAACAATAATAATCAAAAAGATGAGCATTTATTAATAAGCAATTTAATAAATGTTTATTGTTTAAATATTATTAAAAAAAAGTATTAATAAATGTTTGTTTATTAAACATATTAATAAAATGTTAATTTCCAACATATTTTGGGTTCATTTTAAGCAAGAAATACAGTCATTTTTAAACAATATTTGGGTTAAATAAAACTACCCAGCAGGTTGGGCAAACATTTAACCCAGCCGCTGGGTTACAAAAAACCCAATCGCTGGGTTTGTCCATTTTCAACCCAACTTGGGTTGTTTTTAACCCAGCATTTTTTAGAGTGTAGGCGGAGCTAAAGAGTTCTTTTGGCGTGTTTTGCTTGTTTCAACTATGATTGGTGGAATTTTCTCTTCAGGTAATGTAGTTTTTCACCACGAATTCTGCTGTTAAATGCTATTATTTTAAAACTACATTTAAATAATGTGGGCTAACGGCTTCAACAAAGGAAAATACCATCGATTAACAACCTCGTAGCTCATTGTAAGGCTGTTTTTAAATGTTTCTAAGTTATCATAAAAAATCCATTTCCCTGTGGAGGAAATGAATGGAGTTTTTACTTCCGGAACCCGACTGATAAACTCTTTACAGATAAAAAAGAATTGACACTCCTGGCAGAATAGTGTGTGAGAGTGTTGGGTTGGAAAGGGGGCTGAAATCTACAGTTACCAAGGCAACAGTGTCAGTTCTGTTGCCACAAATTGATGAACAAGTTTGTTGAAGGCTCACGTCACCCTGTCTTTATCTATATCAGAAGCATCTCAATGATAAATAAATGAGCATAATATACATCCAGCTGTCAACTGAGCGTTTATAACAAAAGCAGACACTTTCAAACAACAACATTCCCTTCAAACGGCTCCACCCTTTGTGCTTCCAGAGAGGAGACTTTCAAGAGGCGGTTTTTAGCATGAAATCCCTCAGGCAACAGCGGCTCCATGCTAACGGTTACACATTGTATGAAAGCAGCATGACTGATGCAGCACATCTCATTCAGCGACTGAGAGCACTGAGAGAAAAACACTCTGCACGTGTGCGGTGGGCGTGCGTCTCCTGGGACCACCTGACACATCGCTCCATAACAGCAGGTGAGGTGGGAGGGGTGCAGAAACACCCTCAACTTCACCTCTCTCACCTCTCTCAGCAAAAGATTTATGAAGCCCTGTCAGAGCCGCACAACTAATGAGAGAGAAGATGGCCGAGGGAGGGAGAGAGGGATGAATGGATTGAGAAAGGCTTTAGGGAATACAATGAGAATAGCTAATAAAGGAATATGGCTTTGGAGAGAGGTCGACTCTAAAGACTCAATTTGAGGCCTTTGGTTGGAGCCATTTTTAAGGATCGGATGAGGTCAAGTCATGTTGGAAAGGTCATATTTATTGAAGTTGAACGAACAAGAAAGCAAGTGGGCAACTCTGAACTTAAGCCCTTAGTTTATGAGTTGGGGGTATGTCAGTAAGAATATTGTTGGGAAAATTGTTGAAATTAATGATTTCAACAATTTGTTGCATGTACAAAATACGACAGTAACAATTCAATTTACAACACCTTTATGTGTTGAATAAAATCATAATTAAACACCTGATGCGCATTCTTTATTCATATGACCTTCCCCAGGAGGACTTCATAGGAATGAAAATGAGGCTGTGAGAGATAGAAATACGTGTTCAATGGATCGTACTGTTTTTTAACAACATTCTGATTGTCCAGCCGATGAAACATTTTTCAGAAATAAAAAAATCAGTAGACAAAACTCCATAATATAGTTTGGAAAGTTGTAAGTTATGAAAATTACATGATCTAGGACCTTTATTCAGTGCATGCCATTCGAAAGACTTGTGTAAGTCTGTCCCTCACAGCCTCGTTTTCATCCGTGTTAAAGGTACAGTAGGTGATCTGGGAAAATGCTAACGTTAGCCTGCTAGTATTGAAAGCATATGTCCCACCCTCCCTGCAAATCGTCGTCCAAAGCCACGCCTCCTCCAAAACACATGAATGCGCACAGACCAGAAGTGAGACACCAGAGATAACGTTATTGGATTACACCATGTGTCATTCACCGGTGAGAAAACTTTACTAGGATAGTTCCCCAGGAACTAATTTCTCCCCCGGCCTATGTTCCTGGTTGTATTCGCACCGGGAATAAGAACTTTGAAACGGCCGACAGCGGCGTTTTTAAGTGCGGCATTTACAAACACTAAAAACCGGTGGATGGAGGATGCCGTGATCAGAGCTGTGTTTGTTGTGTGTCGTGGGTTTCATGATAACGGAGATGTAAACTCAATTTACGAGACTGAAAGAGCAAAAAGTGGGGCTAAGAGACTAAATCAATACTTTCAGTATTACATCGAGCTGGAGAAAAGAACACAACCCTGTAGACAGCAGGTAAATGCCATTGTCGCTGTTTTCCATGTTCGTGAAGTAAATGTGTTTACACAGCTTTTTAAAAATGCTGCTGTCAGTGTTTATGACATATGCGTTTGACCAATCAACATACACTTACGTTACTGATAGTTCCTATAGTGCTGGTTTAGACCCTACTCTGAAGTAGGAGCTAATTTAGTTCTCCCAAAAGGAGTTCCTAGAACTAAAATCATTCCTAGTTCCTGCGCCAAAATCCGGGTACTTCAGACAATAGTTCTAGGAACTGGTTCCTCCGGTGCAAAAGCCCCTTAACAGTACTACAATAACCGACGTAAACAACTTTTAAAAAACGGAATTAGATGCAGCAAAATGGATATGTTGGACATTTCTAAAGTGACAACTGATGAAAAACTAGCAGCATTGAGCACAAAATAAACTGCATCACTGTCTTTATAACCAGAAAGATAATAGTATTTCAGCAAAAATACAATGTAAACGTAGTCACGTATGCACAATACCCACAGGGATGGTGGTGGTGGCCTTATGAATCCATGTGTGGATGTTGTAGTTTGCTTGTAACTTTGAAAACATAAAAATTGTTCCTGATTAGACACTGGGTGCTGCTGTGATCAAGCTAATTAGTAAAGGTACACAAACTACATAAGCTACATTATGCGTTACTATCAAAACACATCAAAATTTAATCATACCATGTACCAACCCATTCAAAGGAAAAACTGCAACCATGGCATTCTCTTTCAGACCCTTTGACTCCCACAGCTGTCTCCAGCGTGGAAAAGCACGCAATGATTGAGCAAATATTTTATGATCCTACACCTTCCACAGACGATATATATTTAAAAAAATACATTTAGACCGCTTAACATGGTGATTGCTATCAGGATGTTACGACCCAGATTAGGGACCAACATAAAAAGCCGTTCAAAAGAAGTTATAAACAAAATTTGCAATGGCCAGGGCAAAAAAAGATCAAATTCATTGGCAGTAAAAGTATCAAAACTATGACAAACAAAGAAAAAAAACAAAGCAACAAATAAACATACAAACTCAAATCAGGACTGGAGAGCTAACTAATCTAAACTACAACTCAGAGTTAAACTTTCCTCACTCTCGAGAAAAAAACAACAAACACAAAAGAATCTTCCGGGTCAGCTTACTTACCTACACTCTAAAAAATGCTGGGTTAAAAACAACCCAAGTTGGGTTGAAAATGGACAAACCCAGCGATTGGGTTGTTTTAAACCAGTGGCTGGGTTAAATGTTTGCCCAACCTGCTGGGTAGTTTTATTTAACCCAAATATTGTTTAAAAATTACTGTATTTCTTGCTTAAAATGAACCCAAAATATGTTGGAAATTAACATTTATTAATATGTTTAATAAACAAACATTTATTAATACTTTTTTTGAATAATATTTAAACAATAAACATTTATTAAATTGCTTATTAATAAATGCTCATCTTTTTGATTATTATTGTTGCCTCTAGTAATTATGAGTCTGATTTTTAATTTCCAACCTATTTTGGGTTCATTTTAAGCCAGACATATAGTAATTTGTAAACAATTGTTGGGTTAAATAAAACTACCCAGCAGGTTGGGCAAACATTTAACCCAACTGCTGGGTCAAAACAACCCAATCGCTGGGTTTGTCCATTTTCAACCCAACTTGGGTTGTTTTTAACCCAGCATTTTTTAGAGTGTATGCTTTCCCGCTATTCTAATACAACTAAACAAACAGATCTCACCATCCTGTACAAAAACAGAGAGAAAAACAAACTCCAAAACCACCGACAACAAGTTTCTTGAGGTAGGCCCCAGTGGAGTGCCACCAGCAGCTCTTAAATAGGCAGAAGCCAGAGGTGTTGGAAATAATCAAGCTCTGCCCCCATCCAATTGGCAACTATGCTCAGAAAGGAAAAAAAAGAAACAAAAGAAAGAGCAGGGGCTCGTAACACAGGATATGAGGAGACTTTCAACCAGCAACAAAAATCGTTTCATTCCTTTAAATTCAATTTCACGAGTTCACATATCCATATAATTAAATAGAGTAAAGTTATGCGTATTTGGCGTGCTGTCCGGGGAGAGGGCTCCGAGCTCGGAATTTTGTCCCGAATCCAGAGTACTCCCCCCGGTATTGTAAAAGTAGATAGAACTATAAGTGAGGAGATGGGGTGGAGGAGGGATGCTGATAAACTCTCAGGTGAACAGAAGTCAGTCTGCAGAATTTATACCTTTGACATTGGTTGAGTTGATTAACTGAATGCTCTCCACCTGTGCTAATTAGGTTAATTATCTGAACTTGCTCCTCCCGAATTTTGTTAATAAAACATCATATGACGTCTAACCTGACTAAGGTCTATAGTGCCCTATAAAAGGTTTTATTTTTTTCAGAAATTAATGTGAGAACACAAGAAAAAGAGAGGGTACGCTAGATTAAAATATAGAACTGACCCCCGCCAAATTATTACCCCCCTAGTATTGGTAGGTTTAGGGTTAGGTGTGGGGGAGGGGTTAGGATTAGGCAGTCAGGTATAGTGACTTCAACGAGGGGGGTAATAATTTGGCAGGGAGTCAAAATTGGGCACAACACCGGCCCACTTTGAGTTTCGAATCGTTTTTGTGGTACTTATACACCGACCGGTCTGCGCACCACCGTCGAACACAGGCAGACCGATCGGTGTATGATGATTGGTGTATAAGTTCCGCAATAGGTACCGCTGTGACTCTGGAGACTCATGGACTTCATTCAGTGGATCATCTCCAGAGTCACTTCCCGAGTGTTCATGCATGGTATATGTTCATGTCCTCATATATAGTGAGAATAGCAGACCCCGAAAACACCACATGCTTGAATATGTACCTATATGAATTCCGCAATTCTGTCCGTGTTTTCCACATAGCAGAAATCATAGGGCCCTACGATTCATCATTGATAGGAATTTGTCAGTTTATTTGTCAGATACATTCATTATAAGAATTGTTTAAATCCCCCAATTGCCTTCTGAAAAGTTCCCACAGACAAATGCAAATCTCCAATATAAAATATTCCAGGATGTCATTTCATCTTATTTCCAGTGAGTTCACAGGCAAAGCCCTGAAGAAGCTCTCCTCCAAAAGCTGTGGATAATTTCAGCCTCAGGGGCGCATCAGCCTCAGTGCTGCAAGAAAACATTCAGAGGCCCCACTCCACCAAAAATAAACAGGTAAATATGAACAAGCCTGCGGCACGGTGGGAAATTATGTAAATTTCATTTCCACTGAGGTGAATCATGATTCGAGCTATACCGATCGAGGAAGTAAATATACCACAATAGCGACTGGCTTCAGCAGAGATATATCTCCAATCAGCTATATTACACTGTAAAAAAATTAGTGTAATTTTAACTGTAAAATATTGTAAAACCGCTATGGGGAAAAAAAGTTCCCATACTATATACAGGGGAAAAACTGCAAAAGATCTAACCGGACACTTCATGTAGTTTTTACAGTAAAATATTGTTAAATGTACAGTTTTTAGAAGTAAAAAAAGGCTGATCAAATTATAATTTACAGTGAAAAACTGTAAACTGACATTCCCAGAATTCCCTATGAGGCACTTAATATTTGAAAGTATTTTGTTTAAATAATTACGTTTCTTAATATATTTTTGTTATCATTTATGCACAATTGGGTTTATGTTACATCTTCTGTTGTTTAATGAATGTTTATCGCATTATTCAGGTGTCGTGTGTTACCATTGTGTTTGTGTGAATGCACCTCACTGTAAACCCTAATGCTCAAAATAATTCATTGGTTTGAGTAGGACAAACTTAAATGAAACAAATTCGTTCAATCAAATTAACTTTCATAAGTATTGGTATAATAAGTATACTTTTAATTTAGACAAACTTAAGTTTAACTGAAACTAGGCTGGGATTTCTTTTTCTCAGCATGCTTTGCCCATGGCACTCGAAAGGGAGAGTAAATGCTAAAATTAAGTGTTATATAATGTTTATTGTGCAAGATTAATGTTAAGTGGGAGATTTAGTAATGATTAATGTTTTTGGTATGCTAATTTAGAAACGTTTCTGTTAATGTTGGTTTTTTGGAGAGTTACTATCATGTTGACAAGTGGTGCATGTGGCTTGGTTTGAGAGCAAGTGTTAAATGCTTTATATTGCTGTACTCATTCAGCAAGTGCTATACCATGCTGTTGTTAACATGTTAACAAATTAGCAAGTTAAAAAAAAATTCTGTTCACACCTATTCCAAAGATGTGCTACAGGTTCGATACGGATGACAGATGAAGTTTTCTGCAAATCAACCGTTTTTGCAAGGATGCATGTGTTTAGTTTCATTTTGCTATTGTTTTAAATGAGTTTTTAAAGTATTTCAAAAAGAGCAGTTGTGTAATCTGAAACTCATCTGTGATTAAATCGTTCTTTCAGCAACTGCTGAATGTGTGTGTTCACACTCGTGCCACTACTGTGAAACAGATGACCAGCCAGTTCTGTTGATCCTTATTACATCATTCAGTTATTCTTGAAACAACTCAAATTGAAATGGTGATTTTAAGATTTTATATATTTCTCCAGAAGTGGCCACTTTAATATTAGCCAGAGCCTGGGTGAATGGCAGTTGTTAAAAAAAAAAAAAAATCCTTAAAACAAGATCAGTGCACGAGATATTAAGAATAATATTGAATAAAGTTTTAAACATTGCAAATAGAATACATTATAAAACCTACAAACATAACTCAAAATAGACTTTAGATGTTTTTTTTGTGTTGTTGTTGTTGTTTTGCTTGGTTTCAGCATACAACAATTTAGTGAGGTTTATGCCAAATTTTTTTTTTTACAAGATTTTAAAAACATTATTTAAAGATATTTTCTGATTATTATATTTTCTGCATTTCATAACAAGTAATAAAATGTATTTTTATTTGTTATTCTTTTTAAAGAATCAATAGGCTAATAGAGAACCTGAAATAGGAGAGAACCTGAAATATATGATTATGAGACCAATACTGTGTAACATAACCAAAAAAATAAGAAGCAGCACAGTATTGATTCACATCCAATAGAGAGAGATGAGCTGCAGAGGTTATGCATGCTCACAGAAGGGACCATATCAACATGAGTTTGCCTTATCCCGTGTTTTACATATTCCATAAACATTCAAACACATCCCATGGGCCTATAGGGAATATGACAAACAAATCTCTAAGACTGCATTAAAACTAGTTCATGGGGTTTTTACTAGGTGGGTGTACATCACATCACCCTTAGCAAAGAAATATATTGTTTTAACTTTTTTAAAGCATGATGCATTTTCATCAGGCAGCCTAAAGAAAAATTCATCCCCACACAAGCACTTGTCTGAACAGTGTATGCCAAAGACATTTCAACTCAACACTAACATCATAGAAGAGGATTTATGGAAAAAAATATTTGTATCTAATATCTATATTTACCTGAACTGGCACTCCAGAAGTTTGGCAGTTTAATATGGCCAAGTTAGCTCCTGCAAGATGTCACAACTAAACCATCTGGCTACAAAAAAAAAACATCTGTCTCATTTGGCGGCCTTTCAAAAGTAACTGTGTATAGCTGAAAAATTGTTTTGCAAGCAACAAATAAATTGCATTTGNAAAAAAAAAAAAAAGAAAATGATGCATCTAAATTTACATCTATTTAGGCCTAAATTTAAGATTCATGTATTTAAATTGCATGTAAAATTGCCAACCATTTGGATTGCACTGTTTTAACATTAATAAACTTAATGTTATGATTATTTGTCAGTCATACATAAATGAAACGAGTAAGATTTCTGCACTCTAAAGAAAATCATGGCATAGTTTATTAACTATTTGCATCTATTTTATTTTATTTAAATAATCATTTATTTTTTAAAAATGTATGCAAATTTCAAATTGCTTAGAATCAGGATAAAAGTGTTAATTGCGAAAACAACTAAATTTACTCAAATATGAACAGGATTAAAATATGGCTAACTGTGGAACAAGCAATATCGAATTAGCTAAAATGTATGAGATTAAAACAAGTTGGATATATTGATATGGTTATTGTGCATTNTTATTTTTTAAAAATGTATGCAAATTTCAAATTGCTTAGAATCAGGATAAAAGTGTTAATTGTGAAAACAACTAAATTTACTCAAATATGAACAGGATTAAAATATGGCTAACTGTGGAACAAGCAATATCGAATTAGCTAAAATGTATGAGATTAAAACAAGTTGGATATATTGATATGGTTATTGTGCATTTAAAAACCAGTCAGTTTAATAATACTAGTTCAGAAATCTTACTGGTTTCATTTATGTATGATTGACAAATATGCATGTATTGGTTTGTTAAAACTGTGTTTAATATGCAATTTAAATACATAATTTAAGCCTAATTATTTGAGTGTACAGTAAATATTTTGCAAGTGACAATTATATTTAGGACTCTCAAAAGAATAGCTCAAGCGAAAGGTGACTTCAAGCAAAGATGGCTTATTTCATATTGTATACTTACAAGGGGGTCCTGCTCCAGCTGAGCAACTGCCATTGAGATGAATGGGAACGGATAGTTGCGGTATTACAGACCTCAAACTGCGAGCTGCCACATCCATACATTTCCTTCACAGAAAGTTGAATTCTCACAACAGGACCCACTCTAACATGAAAGATGAGTCAAGGGAAATACTTTGCCAAAGTAGTACATGTTCTACATTTCAAAAATAGACAGCGACAGAGCCTTTGAGAAGAATCAAACATCATCCTCCGAGACGCTCGAGTATTTTATTGTTTTCTGCATCCGCTGTACCGGTTGCTCCATGTCAGACTGAGAGAACACCAATAACACACACATATTCCCTGTGAGTGCTTGTGCGTTTGCTTAAAAGGGAAATGGTGCATTTCTCTTCAGGAGAGCATAGATGACATCCTACATCGACACTCACTCCCGCCGGAAAACAGAAGGCGGCGAGGGAGAGAGGGAGGAAGAAAGAGGGGGTGGAATTTTCTTTTAATGATACTGTGTGTGAGTTTATATGTGGCAATAGGACCAGTGTGTCAGAGACATTCTATATCAAGAGAGTCGGCTCTCCAAGTACATTTCAACAGTATAAATACAGTCCCACATAAATACTTCCTCCACTTAAGAAATCAAGCAAACAATAACATCGACAAAACAAACAGCAGTAGGCAGTAACACTGACCCGATCTAAACCAATGGAACCAAAAAAACCTTAACAGTATGTGATTGGACTGATTTGATGGGCTCTGCACTGGACGAGGTTGATCGGATGAAATAAAAGTGGCCATGCAGATACACATGTGCTTTTACAATCTGAAAGCACTGGTGAAACAGAAGGAACGGGGAACCACAGACAGACAGAAACGAGAGCTGACAGAAGCTTGAGCAGGGCGTGGGATTGTGGAGAACTCTACAGGAGGTCTGAGACGAGACAAGCTCAGGTGCTGGGCTTAGATTCAGTTCATATAAGATGGTTTGAATAGTGAGATGGCATGTGGGTGTGTTCTGTTAGATGGGCAGCTGGAACTTGACATCAACCTGGGCCTCTTTGGCCAATGATACAATTTCAGAAAGCTTCACAACCTAGAGAAAAAGAGAAGGATATGGTAAAACTTTCACAATGAAACTCCTCTTAATTATAACACAGTGTCCTACTGCAGAGCAAAAAGCAATAAAAGCTTTTTCTCATTTTGATAATTCATGCCGTGGCAAAAAAAGCTTTACATAACGGTACATTAAAAATATCAAATATGTTCTGCTTGGCTGTCAAAATGTCAGGTCGTGCTGCGGTTCCGCATTCACGGTGGAAAGACAAATTGCTTGTAGCTGGAAACCTGATTTGTAGTCATTCTTTGTAATGAGATTTGTGTAGATTCTATTTACTTGATGCAAAGTTGTACAGACTGCAACATTTGCTTTCATTCTTCTTTTTGTACACTTTCACTTTTTTTTTTAGGTAACACAGTAAGGTGCAGTTTAGTTAATGCATTAGGCACCGTGATTTAAAGGATTAGTTCACTTCAGAATTAAAGTTTCCTGATAATTTACTCACCCCTATGTCATCCAAGATGTTTATGTCTTTCTTCAGTCGAAAAGAAATGAAGGTTTTTGAGGAAAACATTCCAGGATTTTTCTCCTTATAGTGGACTTCACTGGGGTTCAACGGGTTGAAGGTCCAAATGTCAGTTTCAGTGCAGCTTCAAAGAGCTCTACACGATCCCAGACGAGGAATAAGGGTCTTATCTAGCAAAATGAAAAATGAAGTATATACTTTTTTAGCCACAAATGATCGTCTTGCACTGCTCTGCAATGCGCCACACATTACGTGATCATGTTGGAAAGGTTACGCGAGACGTAGGTGGAAGTACAGATCCAGTCTCTACAAAGCGAACGTGCAAAGACTACGTCAAACGCCCTTTACAAAAAAAGGTAAAACAACGATGTCGGACGATTTTGAAGTTGGAGGAGAAAATGAGATGGAGATGAGAATTTTTTTCCCCTACCGCGGTATTTCCGCCTATGTCACGCGTGACCTTTCCAACATGATTACGTAATGCGTGGCGCATCGCAGAGCAGTGCAAGATGAGTATTTTTGGTTAAAAAGTATATACATTTTTGTATTTATTTTTTTTAGAAAATGACCGATTGTTTCGCTTGACAAGACCCTTATTCCTCGTCTGGGATCGTGTGGAGCCCTTTGAAGCTGCACTGAATTTGGACCTTCAACCCGTTGAACCCCAGAGAAGTCCACTATATGAAGAAAATCCTGGAATGTTTTCCTCAAAAACCTTAATTTCTTTTTTTCGACTGAAGAAAGAAAGGCATAAACATCTTGGATGACATGGGGGTGAGTAAACTATCAGGAAATTTTAATTCTGAAGTGAACTAATCCTTTAACAAAACTATTTTTTACAGCATTTATTAATCTACATTCATTTATTAGATTTTTTGTTCATTCATAATACATTAAAGTCAGAATTTATACTTGAAATACATATTATATATTTATAACTTGAAATGTTAAATGTAAATTAATATTACCCAAGATTAATAAAAGCTGTACAAATATTTTTCATTGACTACGTTTACATGCACCCTCATAATGCGATTATAATGAGATTCAGGCAGTATTGCGATTAAACTTTACCTCATGTAAACACAATACTTTGATCAAATTAATGCGATTAAGCCCATAATCGTAGTAAAACCTGGCATATGCTGATTTTAAACGCAATAAATGGGCATGTAAACACTTTTATCTATTCCTCACTGACCAAAGTGCGCATATGCATTTTTGTGTTTCCTGTTGACAATGTTATAATGAATATAATGCAGTATTTTGATGGTCATAAATATTGAAATTGAGACATTTTTAGACACATCACCGAAAAATTGACTGAGGCCGGATACCAAAGAACCGGGGAACTAATCCATGTGCTGAAAGAGTGTGGAACACCTACTGTATGTGATTTTATCATCTGTGCATTGGGGTATGTGAATAATGATGGTAGAAATAACCATAATTCTAGTGAATAATCAGAATAATGAAAATTGTGTAAAGGTGCTTGTGCCACGCAAAATCTTGCGATTTAGACCTTACTTTGATTATTAGAAAGAATCACATTATTGGTGCACATGCACGTGTGCATTTTTACAGTTCTCCAATAAAATCAATTTCAAAGTGTAAATGTTGTCATTTTTACATTCGTTTTTGTCCCATCACCCAAGAATAAGCAACTTTGAAATGCCTGAAGAAGGGTGACTAAATAGTGACAGATTTTTTATTTTTTGGGTGAACGACTTGGACTATCAATTTGATTCCTGAACCATGATGTGCAGATTCTTCTCAATATTTCCACTCCCTGTCAGTTTCGATTTGCCCATATGCATGCAGAAACGAGAGTAACGCACCATTTTGGCCGCCTCGTCCAGATCATCACAGGCCAGGATCTTCAGAGGGCTGGCAGCGATCAGAGCCTTGGCATCGTCCACTCTTGTTCCTGGAGATCAGACAAGCATGATGAGAGTGAGATGAAGGACAGAAAACATGAGCCACCTGCACCAGACTTTTTTTCTTTCTGTCACCCTTCTGTCAATGTTTCCTCTCTCAGGCTTTCTAGGTCTTCTTGGGGTTTTTTGCAGCCTTTTATTAACGGAGATAATACACTTTTTGACCAATGAATTTAAGACTTTTCCATGCCCTTTCCAGTCATCTGTGGTTAATGGATATGGATTTTTAATAATTATTTAAATTCTGACTGCTTCTCTAATTAACCATTCAGACTTATTTGTAAACCTGTTCATCTGATTCATTAAAATGAAGAAACTTAAAACAACTTAGATATCACAATGTCTTGAAAGCAAGTTTTGCTTTATAGAAGAGCAACATCTAACCATTGAAATATTTTTAAGTCATGTGCAACTAGAAAAAACAATATTTAGTAACCAGTATTTTCCATTTTCCATTTCCAGTTTTCAAGTCTGGAAATCACAATTTTAAAATATTTCCAGGTTTTTCATGACCAGGAGAATCCTGATAGAAAGAGTCTAGAGAGTAAACTGCTTGGCCACAGCTCTGATAAGCCTTTGTTTCCTATTCATGTGATTTTCTAATCAAACCTACTTGAAGTGCTTGTTCTTATGGGTATAATGATAACATGATTCAATTTTTCAGGTCAGCACTCTTTTAAATAAAGTATGGGAGCTGAAAAATATTTTTAATGGGTTTGAAACCTTCCCTCCACCTCTCCATTGATCAAAGTCATCCGCACCATCAATCATAATCAGTGTTAAGTTCAGTCTCTCTCACCTTGTAACCGCACTACGATGGGGATTTTCAGTTCTAAGTCAGTGACGGCCATGATAATGCCCTGTGCAATGACATCACACCGCATGATGCCACCAAAGATGTTCACTAAAATAGCTTGGACCTGTTAGAAAGAAAACAACATTTACTGTAGGCAAACTAGATTTGGACTTTTTCCTGAAGAAAACATGATAGGTGCTGATGATATGTGGTTGCAAGTATTTTTTAGGGTGTTCTTATGTGGTTGCTAGGCCGTTGCAAGGTGGTTACCGCCCAAATATCTATGATATTAGCATGAAATATATATAGCATGAAGTATATATATCATTCAGTGATAATAATAAGTAACTTGCACCACTAATAAGAGAGTAGGCAAAAAAAATAAAAATAGAAGCAAATGCAACACAGCACTGCCTGTATTGACCATAAGATTACCTTTTTATCAGAAGTGATGAGCTTGAAGGCCTCCGTCACCTGCAGTGCAGTGGCTCCGCCTCCAACATCCAAGAAGTTAGCGGGTGTTCCACCATGCAGTTTAATAATGTCCATGGTTGCCATAGCGAGTCCAGCCCCATTCACTAAACAAAGATGACATCAAATGTATAGATTTATACATACACATATTTAACAAACTAGGAGAATCGGTACAAACCACAACAGGAAAGTTTACTAAAAGTGCAGAATTTAATATAAACCTATTATATATTACACACACACATATAATAGAATGTATTTTTCTGTAACGGAGGGTCGAGGGTTTTTGTACTGACCCAGGCAGCCAATAGTCCCGTCTAAGCCGATGTAGTTGAGGTCTGCTTTGGCTGCCTGTCTGTCTCTGATGTCCTCCTGGCTCCAGTCTCGCATGTCGAACACTTTCTTCTGTCTATAGGCAGCATTTGAGTCAAAGTTGATCTTGGCATCCATACACATCACTGCAAAGCACAGAAGAAGATTTGCATGAACCTGTGGGCCTGGTTATGGAGCATTACAGTGATGGGTAGGGCTGCACAATATTGCATTGCTTTTCTGTGATATACTTTATTATGATACAAAACAGAGGAATCGCCACCAGATGACTAGATTAATGGCTTTAAAGTGAGTTATTCTTCATATAATAATTGGGGGGGACTGCATTGCATAGAAAATAATCTAAAAAAATGTAGGTGTGCTTAGGTACACTCTTTCACACTCAAGCCTTTTTCAGAATCCATAAAGTGAGATTTTTTTTATTTAAATCTCCTTCCACCAGTTTTCATAGGGCACATTATCACTGTTTTTGACCCATTCAATGTCTATAAAATAATAATTATGATTTTTATTGTGATTATTTTTAAAATAAAAAATATTAAACAATATAAGAAATATATTGTAATACTAATGTACTGTAAAAATAAAAATAAATCAAGTATTTAATAAAATGTATTTTAAGGTGTCCTTGTTTCAGTGATTTTATACATTTTAGTACTGTGTGATATTAATGAACTACATGTACTTACTATAGGGTTAGGGTTAAGATTAGAGTGTGGTTTCGGGTTAGTTTCATGCATTTATGCATAATTTATAGTTATGCTACATGTAACGTGTAAAAAGGACACTGTAAAATAAAGTGTTACCTAATTTTATTTTATAGACTTAAAGGTAGGGTAGGCCATGTTTTATAAACACTTTTTGTTATACTGGTTGAAACTCTCTTCACATCCTCCACGCCCCCACCAGGGGGGGAAAACAATCAAACTCTCTCCATTGACTTTGTATTGCATGAAGCTGCCTCCTTGTCATTTCTTGCTTCTAACAAAAGACAGAACAATGCCTAAAAGCTGCTGTGTGACAGGGTGTACAGCAAACAAGCTAAAAAAAAACCCAGAACTAAGTTTTTATAAGATGCCGAACCGTAAAAGCCAGTCTTTAATGAAACAAAAGTGGATACAGGCAATAAGATGTGAGGTATCAGCAGGAAGAATCGTAAATTGTGGGATCCTGACACTCAGTGTGCCTACGTGTGCAGGGAACATTTTGTCAGTTAACTTTTTTTTTTGTCATTTTTTGGTTAAAAATAATGAATGTTTTTCTTTTTAGCATATCCTGTCGTCAATTACGTTCCCCTCCAGTGGGCATAGTTCTCAGAGTAATATGCGCGTTGCGCTCTTTCTCAATTGCCTGTCTCCACTTTTGTGTCTTAAATGCTTTTTTTTTGGGTCGACAGCTTATAAAAACTTAATTCTGGGTTTTTTTAGCTGGTGTGCTGTACACCCTGTCACATAGCAGCTTTTAGACATTGTTCTGTTTTTTGTTATAAGTCAGAAATGACAAGGAGGCAGCTTTATGCATTACAAAGTCAATGGAGACGGTTGGATTGTTTCCCCCCTGGTGGGCGTGGTTTTCAGATTATGACAAGTGTTGCTCTGTCTCTATGCAGAGTTGTAGACAGGCAATCACCAGGTGCCATAAAACAAACAGCAGCCAACTTTTACAGTTCCTCCTGAACCAAAACAATGAGCTTATGCTGCGTACACGCAATGTCGTAAACGTAATTACAAGATGGCAACCCGTGACGCTCTAACCTGAGCTGTTCACATCCTCAGACTCAGATTTATGCGTTTCTATGTCAACACTATCTATGCCGAAATGAATCTGCAGCAGTCAGGTGGTACAAGTAAGAGCTCTGTAAGTTGTTTACATTAATTCTTGTAATGTTAAGTGTTTTGAGACATGAGGTAGTTTAACACCGTCTCTCGTGACGCTTTGCAGACTCTGCTCTCGCTGTGCACGTTCATGTGTTTTGAAGGAGGCGTGGCTTTGGAGATGCTCTGAAGGGAGGGTGGGATCTAATGTTTTCAAAGCCTGCTTGCTATTGCTAGCCTCTATGAAATTGCCTACCCTACCTTTAATACAACTGTAAAATTACTAATATTATTAACAATAATTACTCTCTTAAATTTCTTCATTTTCAAACATTAAGCTTGGCAGCTTTCTGTATTTCAGAGGGAAGAGCGATTTACACTTGTGCAGAAAATGACCCAAGAGACACTCCGAGATGCTGAAACAAACACCGTATCCAGAGCTGTACAAGTTGCACAGTGTTGCATTTCATTTTGAAACCCGCAGCTCAAATAATTATTTAAATACAAAGGCAGTGTCATTGCGAGATATTTTTTTACCTCCCCGATATATTGTGCAACCCTAGGATTGGGTTGTTTAATGTGTGCATAATGGTGTAAAGTGCAGGGTGTCTACTTTAAGGTACCAATGCCAGATGCATCCTCCACCATTGGGTTGATCTCCACCATAGATGCATCATACTTGATGAACACATCATAGAGTTTCAACATGTTTTCTGCAGCTTCATTGATTAATGCAGCGGGGAAACCCATCTTCTTAGCCACCTGACAGAGAGAAAAAGAACAAAAAAGATTTTTCATGCAGAAGTCAGTGTGGGTACTGTTTTGCAGAGCTATATCATACTCTGTGGCTGTGCCTCACCTTAATAGCCTGATCCATCTTAATACCCTGAATGATATCAATAGGCTCTTTCACAATGGCATCGGGATTCTCTGCAGCCACATCCTCAATGTTCACGCCCCCCTGAGAACTGCCAATCAGCACGGGACCCTGTAGGAGGTTGAGTAGAACCCATGTAATCATTTTAAGGGCAGGTGAAACCAATAAAGTGCTGCCATTTCAGGTCATGACACAGTAAAAGTTGCCCTCTACTGGCCAATCTGCTTACTGTAAAGTGGTGATGTAATTTTGAATGCTTCTTATTAAAAGACTTTATACTTGAAAGAATTCATATGCAAAGCAATTTCATAGATAAATCACATAGTAATAATGAAATAGTGTGACCTCTCACCTGGAAAGTCCTCTCCATGGTGATGGCAAAATAATACTCTCTGCGTGGATATCTGCGCTCACAGATAAACACCTGGTTACAGATCCGCCCTGCCTCTCCTGTCTGCTTAGTGAACAGCTTTTTGCCAATCATCTTAGAGGAGATATCCCTCGCTTCCTCTGGCCTGCAGACATAAAGAGGGTGAGAAGACAAAGAGGTGAAATCAGAAATGTAATGAAGCAATGAACAATAATGTAGGCACAAACACTCACGAGTAAACGATTCTGACTCCGCCCTTAAATCCTCCCTCAAAAGTGCCTTTGCCTCGACCACCCGCCAACACTTGGGCTTTTACCACCAGGTCTTTAGAGCCTGAGAAAAGAGTAAATAATAATGAGAAAAAAAAAACCTTGACAAAAACACATGGCCATGCTCAAAGGACATTAGCAAACAAACAAAGATCATTTAAATTGACAGATGAAAGATCCACGACAAAACTGCTGCATCCTCAACAAATGAATCACTCTGTAATTACCTACAGTCTCTAAACCTGCACTGAACTGCTGTACACACACAGAACAGGCTTATTCAAGACTGGGCCTGATTGTTTGATAAAGGTAATGCCACAAAACAACATGACGTAAGTCACAGTTTTGATTTACAAGGATTTAAACCGCATCACCAGGATGAAAACAACAGACTTACGACGCCAATGAGAAGGTGCTTAAAACAGGTGAAGTTTTGTATATGTATAATGTTACAAGCTCTCTTTTCAATAAACAGACAGAATTATTTATTTTATCAATTCAAAGATATTAATTAAAACTAAAGTTCTATCATTATTTAGTCACCCTCATTTTGATTAAAGTGTTAGTTCACCCAAAAATTAAAATTCTGTCATTTATTACTCACCCTCATGCCGTTCCACACCCGTAAGACCTTCGTTCATCTTCGGAACACATATTAAGATATTTTGGTTGAAATCCGATGGCTCCGTGAGGCCTGCAAAGGGAGCAATGACATTTCCTCTCTCAAGATCCATAAAAGTACTAAAAACATATTTAAATCAGTTCATGTGAGTACAGTGGTTCAATATTAATATTATAAAGCGACGAGAATATTTTTGGTGCGCCAAAAAAACAAAATAACGACTTATTTAGTGATGGCCGATTTCAAAACACTGCTTCAGGAAGCTTCGGAGCATAATGAATCAGTGTATTGAATCATGATTCGGATCGCATGTCAAACTGCCAACGGCTCCGAACAGCAGATTCGATACGCTGATTCATTATGCTCCGATGCTTCCTGAAGCATTGTTTTGGAATCGGCCATCACTTTATATGTCGTTATTTTGGTTTTTTTGGCGCACCAAAAATATTATCGTCGCTTTATAATATTAATATTGAACCACTGCACTCACATGAACTGATTTAGATGTGTTTTTAGTACCTTTATGGATCTTGAGAGAGGAAGTGTCATTGCTCCCTATGCAGGCCTCACGGAGCCATCGGATTTCAACTAAAATATCTTAATTTGTGTTCCGAAGATTAACGAAGGTCTTACGGGTGTGGAACGGCATGAGGGTGAGTAATAAATGACAGAATTTTCATTTTTGGGTGAACTAACCCTTTAAGGCCCTCATTAAGTTTTTTTAAAAGAAATTTATACTTTTATTGAGGAAGGATGCATTAAATTGATAAAAGTGACAGTAAAGACGCTTCTAATCTTACAAAAGATTTAGATTTCAAATAAATGCTGCTCTTTTGAACTTTCTAATCAAAGAATCCTGACAAAAAAATGTGTCCACAAAAATGTTTTTAGCGTTGATAATAATTAATAATAATAATAATTTCTTGAGCACCAAATCAGCATATTAAAATAATTTCTGAAGGATCATGTGACACTGAATAAATTACATTTTAAGATATATTAAAATAGAAAACAGTTATTTTTAATTGTAATAATATTTCACAATATTACTCTTTTTATCAAATGATTTTTTTCTGGAGGAAAATAGTGGCATGAACATTCTGTTGAACATCGTTCCACAGAAGAAAATCTGTTATAGGGGTTTCAGAAAACATCAGGGAGAGTAAATAATGACAGAAATGTCAGCTCTGGGTGAACGAACACTTTAAAGGATTAGTTGGAAAGGTGTCACGTGACGCAGTCGGAAGTACCTATGATCCAGTGCCTACAAAGCGAACACGCAAAGACTAAGTCAAACGGCTTTTACAAAAAAAGGTAAAACAACGATGTCGGACGATTTTGAAGGTGGAAGAGAGAAAATAAGATGTAGTTTTTCGCCCTACCATGGTACTTCCGCCTACAACACACGTGACCTTTCCAACATGATTACGTAACACGTGGCGCATCACAGAGCAGTGCAAGACGAGCATTTGTGATTATTTTTAGAAAATGACCGATCATTTTGCTAGATAAAACCCTTATTCCTCATCTGGGATTGTGTAGAGATCTTTGAGGCTGCACTGAAACTGCTATTTGGACCTTCAACCCGTTGAAGCCCAGTGAAGTCCACTATATGGAGAAAAATCCTGGAATGTTTTCCTCAAAAACCTTTTCGACTGAAGAAAGAAAGACATAAACATCTTGGATGACATGGGGAGGGGGGTAAATTATCAGGAAATTTTTAATTCTGAAGTGAACTAATCCTTTAAAAGTTGTACCATGTTGCAGCTCTGAAAAAAGGAAGTGTCCCACGAAACATCATTTAACTGCTGATTTGACATTGTGAAACTATGGATATATCCAACTTTGTCCATGTTGCAATTTTGCAAATAAAAAACTCCCACTTTCTGCAACCCTGAATGTTCAGTTTGTTGCATTTACCAAAAATATTCATTTGGTATTCCAAGAGTAAAGTCCAGGCTTATGCTGCTCTGAGACAGATTACACCAAGATCGGGACTGATGGGTCATATAAACCCACTCTCTATTGTGCATGTTTCTCAGTCTAAAGCTAGTTCCTCCATGCTTGTGACACACTACCCTCCTTTATTCCGGCTAACAGCACTGCCTGTCCATCACTGGACTGTGCGGGTGCTGCCTATATACTGACAGTCAGATTAAAGGTTAGGGCAGCCACATTCTCCAGAGGTGGCACAAATCTATGTTTAGACTGCAGCGTGTGTGAGAACAGCACAACAGCTGAAACACAAACACACAGTACATTCAAGACCCTAAAATAGGGTAATCTGGCTGTCCTGTTCAAAACACCGTAATCTGACCTACGTAAAAGAACGGTGGATCGTAAAGTAAGCTAAGTTACATCGGCATGCTAAAATACATGAACAGAGAATATATACATATAAACAAGTCAGCATATTCCATAACTACAGTTATGCAGTCCCTTTAAGAATACATATCAATTTTCCTCAATTAGTGCCCCGCAGCATATGTTCATCTGTTCTTACCGATCTGCTTGGCAGCAGCATAAACCTCGTCAGGCGTGTTGGCCACCAAACCCGCGGGCACAGAGATGCCCGCCTCCTTCAGCAGCCCGATGCTCATGTACTCATGCAGGGAGAGGTTTCTCTGCTGCTGCACTGACAGCATTGGGGACGGCTGGTTCCCATGGTTACCAAATAGACCAGATGTCCCACCAAGAACCTGGTAATTAAATGTAAAGATACAAATTAATTCCAACTCCACAAAGAAATTCTTGTTGCGCTGCAAAACAAGGGACTGAACAAGAGATATTACTGCTGCAAAGTCATGGTCATATTTACACTGCAAACACCTACTTTTGTGGATTGCTAAACGACGTTCACAAACAGAAACAAGACCAGGGAAAAAATCTCAGATAAAAGATTCTTACAGTGATTCTTGATGCAGTTTACATCCATACGCCAGTAGATGGCAGCAAATGAGTGTCTTTTATTGAATTGAATCTTTATTGAATCATTTACCTAACTGATTCATTTTTGAAAAGGGTTTTGGAAAGGCACCGTAAAGATAATTATTATTATTATTATTGACAATTAAGTAGATCTGATAATTTTCCTCCACTTTGTCAAGTTCTAGGTACAATATTCAACAATATCCATAATTTTAACTGTGCATGGTCCTCAGTCATTTTTGCACATTAAGGATTCTCACATTTACTTCCTAATATATTATAATGTCTAAATTTGAAACAATAAACTACACCATTTTACTTAAAATGAGTAATTACGTTTATTATTCATGTTTTTATGGAAAGAACTTTAAAACTGAATAAAGTCAAGGGCCTTTCAGCTACATGTGGATATGTGGAATCATAATACCTATTGAAAGACAGTCTTCACCAGCAACAGAGAGATCATTAATGGGCTAATTAATTACTAATTCATCATTTGCTGTACTCCAAAGACAAATGCAGTACAATAAATATATGGAATTAATTACCTGGGTGTCTTACTCAAGGGTACAACCTTCCAATGACCAAACAGAAAGACAAATTTATGATTCAACAAGGTTTACAGTTATTATGACAGGCACAATTGCAGTTCTGAATTTTTCAGAGTTTAATTTATTAACCAGATGGCACTACAGTTGATCAGACACACTGAAGTGAAACCAGATTGTCCCTCTGTCCATGTAGGTCAAAGTTAACTAGTAACCCAAACGACATGTACAGTGTGAATGATAACCATATAAACAAACAGACACACTAAAACCCCAGATATTTCAACGTGAATCTGGTTAGACTACAAAAGAACATCCACTCAAAGGATAATGAATAGGCTTGCTAACCTAAGCATTACTAGTAATGACAGGCAGTTAGCCTGAAGGCTAATGTCAAAGGAGAATCGCCCATTTGGTGTCATTGAAAGTGACCAAAACAGCAAGATATTTTACAAATGACAATCGGATATAGTTATCTGATATGTGTACGTAAAACTGACCTTAGCTGCCGAGCTTAAAGTCGTCCTGGAGCCGGAATTCCTCAGTCCAGCGGACAACCGGCCACAGATCAGGGACGTCGCCATGTTGCTCTGTGTACAAGCAGCGCAGCAGAAAAACAAATGACTGGACGCGCCTGCGTTAGAACGTACGTTAACTGCGCAACTGCATTTCGAGAATAGCGGCGGGTTATTTCCTTCCGCATGAGCCAAAGCGTTGTGTGTTGAACGTTTGTGACAAAGATGTGATTTCATTTGTTAATAAATATGATTTGCTACCATTTGTACATCTCATAGACCACGAACGTCACGAGCCAGGTCGTGAAAGACATGCTATCTGTTAAGGACTTCTCTACTAAGTAAGATAGGTAAGTTTAGCCTATGGTGTTTTTTCCACTAGAGCAGTGTTGTTTAATTATGCTCATGCCCATACTCAGCATTGCACATTTTCTTCACTCTCTCACTAGTTTTGATTAATTCCATCATCCAGAAGAATCCAAAAAGAATCTTTCAGTGACGCTTTCTGCAGTTTACATTCTTACGCCAGTAGATGGCAGCAAGTGAGTGTCTTTTGTGTGTTCTGATTTTTTTTTACAGTCTATGGTTCTGACAAGTTGTTGAATTATTGACCTGATTCATTCAAAAAACATCGATTAAGCAGATCTGTTATTTTTTCATCCACTCAAGTTCTACGTATGACTTTTATCAAAGTCTAGCAGAAAGACAACAATAATTGCATAAATATGAGATTCTACAATAACAATCATTTTAATTGTGCGTAGTCATCATCAGTCATTTGTGCAGATTCATGAATCTCCATCCTTTTCTCAAGATATCTTGATGTCTAAAAAAAAATTTACTCTGTAAAATACAAAACATTTTTGATAATGTTTACACTAAAAAGGTGTGGAATAATTCATATTTTTAAATGTTTTTAATGTTATCCCTGTGACAGCAAAGCTGAAGTCTTCAGTGTTACAGGATCTTTCAGAAATCAGAATAAACTGTAACAATATTTCACAATAGCAATGTTTTTTACAGTATTTTGATTTTTTTTTTAAATGCAGCTATGGTGTGCATAAGAGACTTCTTTCAACTAAATTTAAAAAATCTTAATTATTTCAAACGTTTGACCATTATTGTTATTTTTTTTAAATGGAAAGGATTTGGTTTAAATCTCAGGTGGTACTCTAAGTAAACAATTTATAGAGATTCAATGGACAAAAAGTTTGGACTAGAGTTATATAACATTGTGTTTCATCACAGTTTAAATACAATGTCTGAGGCTGTTCAGAATGGAAAACCCTTCCTCAAACGCCCTGGAGTGGGACTTGGGGTACTTGTGACAGACTCCTCCAATCCAGGATGTGTCCTGTTAGGAAAAAGAAAAACCGTAGTTGGGAAAGGCACCTACCAATTACCAGGAGGTCACATTGAATTCGGGTGAGTTTACTGTCACAAAAATGCATCAGTGAGCCCTTTACTAATATTTAGCAAACACATCACAGTATCAAACTAGAAAGACATTTATGTTCCTTTATAATTCCTGCTTATTCATTTTAACTTTGTTTTCTTGTGTGCTAATACATTTATACACATGCGTTGCATGCAAATGAATTTCACTTATTAGAGAAACGTTTGAGGAGTGTGCCCAGAGAGAGGTGATGGAGGAAGCTGGTGTCCATCTGAAGAACATCCGCTTTGCATCCGTCGTCAACTCCATCAAACTGGAAGAAAACTACCATTATGTCACAATCCTCATGCAGGGAGAACTGGACAGGTCTTTCTCATCTGAACCAGTTAATCTGGAGCCAGAGAAAAATGAAGGTAAATTGTTTCTTTGAATGTGTTATAGTCTGTGTAGTCTCAGCCCCAGATGGCACACCCACAGATCATTCATGATAGTGATAAAAATCTGTCATGTGAGACTATAGCCTGTCTCACGCCAACTTGGCAGTCACCATAACAACAGTTTTGAGCAAATATTAAAATATTTTTGAATAGGCCTATAGCTACAATATAAGATATTGAAAACATGACTTTTTACAAGTATTAAAGGCTCAAATCCCATGTTTTGGTTATTAAAAACATTAGATATGTTTGACAAACTATTAATTAAATGCCCTGATTATTCTTTTTCTGATTTTACCTTTCATGCAGTATGTAATATAGCTGTTTGTGAATTCAAAAGGTCTGTTAAGTTTCAAAGATCAAAGTGCATGACAAATGGAGTTATTGTCTCATGGGTGTTTAATTTCTGACACATGCTGTAAGCGATAGACCAATGTCACAACAGACTGTCAGAGCAGAGTATGCATGTAAACCTTTTGTAGGAGAAAATTAGGAACCTTTAATAGCATAATAGGGGCACTTTATCATAAAACTAAAATAGTATGAAAAGTAGGTCTACACATATAAAATCTCTGTAACTCCCATCCCCAACCTCCTTAAAATGGTGATTTTTGCCAAAGTCATTTCTTCTTGATTATGTCTGACAATTACAGTCATACATTTTGACAGGTGGATTGATATTCAATTCAGTGTGATATGAAAAAATTTAAAAACAAACAATTTTTGGACACTTTACATGTTGGTTAGGCTCTAAATGCTACTATCTAAATGGGTGCTTTTTGGCCAAAATAGCTACATATGACTTTCAGCAAACCTAACTGTAGATTTACTCAATGTTTACATAGCCATGCATTGTATAAAACAATGTAATGTGCTTGGATTTCTATGTTATGAGTAAGCAGTGAGTAAATTAGTTTTAGTATTACACATCGATTTAATGTGTTGTTATATCAGCGAAGATAATACAGAAGAATTAGTGATTCATTTTTAATTATTTGACTATATCTTAAAGTTCCTAAATGCCAAGAAAGCACATTTTGAATATTGCTGCAGTAATTCACTGAAAGATTTATTTCTCAGGTTGGACATGGAGACGATGGGACGATTTTCCCCCAGAAGAGCAGCTGTTCTTGCCATTGGCCAACCTGAGACAGCAGGGCTTCCAGCCATTCAGAGAGAGTTAAAATGGATTTTCTGTAATTAAGCAATAAATCTTATCACTCCCTGGCTTTATCTTATTCAGGATCAGGTGAGCTGAACTCACCTTAGGCATTTTCTTGCTCATTTTGAGCTCGCTCCCTGACCTCAAGTAGTAAGATGGACATACTTGACTGTTACGTATATTTCATTACTGAATATTTATCCAGCCTCTCAATAGCCTTTTTCAAGTAATGATTTTATTGAACACACGTGTACTAAATTATAGCAGGGCTATTAAGGCTTACCAGTCATATGCTAAACTAACAAGAGCAATACTTTTACAGCATTTAATAATTTTGGTTAAATTAAGTTGTATATAGTAAACAGTTTTTTGTAAACAAATTTTTATTAACATTGAACAATGTATATTAATAAATTAACCTATAGTAGTAATGAATTTAATCTTATTGTAAAGTGTTGCCTATATGTCATCATAAGTTCCTCAGGCATAACTCTAATCGCTCCCACCAGACAACACCCTTTTACTTTGTAATCCTACTGCAAGAATTTCGTAACATATTGTTTTACACATAAACATTACCTGCACTCAAATAAACATTACCTGGTTGTTTTATCATGTTGGGTTGGACAGTCTTTTTATTTTTTTTATTTTTTATTGAAACCATGACCAATACCTGTGAAATGATTATATTATATTATACTTTGTGCGTTTCGTGTAATACTTATTAATACTACTTTATTAAAAAGAAACAAAAGATGTTATGGCTATTGGTGGAAACAGCGCCCCCCTCCCGTTGACTGGTGTACAGACAGTCTGAATCTGGGGCTAAATGCGCCACAGCAAGTTGTGAGGCAGAACAGTGTACAGAGAGGTCGTCGGTTTCGCCAAGCTCTCCATAGTTCGATGAAAAAGGCATAGACGAAAAAAACAATAGCAAAATATGGTGAAACTCGCTTTCAACTCCGCTCTCGGACAGAAGGATTTAAAAAAGGAGGAGAAGGATGAAGCTTTGATCCCTCAGGATGTGGTGAGTTTTGTTAGCACAAACGCTAACCGGCTAACGTTAAGTGATTAAAAACAACGTTGTTTTTAGCCATACTTTTCTTTATTACGTCTTTATTTGGTGTGGTAGCGCTCAGTCACGGTTTATCGATGAATATATGTCAACATTAAGTGAATGCATAAAGAAAAAAAAACAAAGTGACAAAAACAGTTGTTTTAATCGAAATAAGACGTTATTTAGATGATGTGACTGAAACGCCTGTATAATGTTTGTCTGGGCTTTGTGAGGATTATACGATTTTTTTTGTCTGACAGTTTTGTTTTTGTGTATGTAGAGGGAAGCCATCTCCTGCCTTGTTTCAGAGTGTGTGTGTGTGTGTGTGTGTGAGCGAGAATCAGACAGCTTTGAGCTTACAGGAAAATGGCCGACAGTTCAACACAAACATCAGGATATATACGCACAACGCTTGCATTGCACTTTAATAGGTTTTCCTTCTTGATGCCTGATACATGCTCATGTAGTGTTCTGAAAAGAAATGCATGTGCAAAGATGTGTGTGTATATGTATATACGCATATATAATATATATAAAATCATGCACTGCACTTTTACATGCTTCATCTAGTAGCCTGGTGCATGTCTGTGCAGCCATTGCAATGTTGTAAATTAAACAAAAATCATTTAAGATTAATTTGCATTTAAATGTGTAATTTTTGATGTGTAAACATGTCTAGTTTTGTCCCTTGCACTTCCTGCTGCAGCAGTAAACATAGTAAAACCAGGAAGAGGAAAAGGCATGTTTAGCCAGCTTATCGTGGGAGACTTTCCATAAGTGTGAGACCAGCTCCCACTCAGATGCGTGAACCGTCTGGCTGTTTCTGCTCCTCAAATACGATCATCATCTGCCACTGAGGATGAGTCAGCGCCTAGTGTGCGAATTGGGTTGATAATGAAGAAGAAGAAGAAGAGGTCGTGAATCATTCATAAGACAGTGTTGTGTCTGCTGTAACACTGTCATTGTGATCAGACCAATGGTGCAGCCTGATCTCAGTAGCACTAATGCTGTTAAGACGGAGTGTTTCAGCAGGCATATGTCTTAGGGTAGAAGTAAAGGATTCAGAAGGTTTCATGCATGCCATGGAGCAAGGCTCCTTACCTTTAAACATTTCTGGCAATCAGAGACACTAATGCTTATCTAAATCGGTTAAAAGGTATCAGTTCATCGTGAGATAATCTATAAAGATCGTGCTGTGTGGTCTGAAATCCTGTCACACAGGTGATCAAAGCCTCACTGAACTTGTGGCTGGAGCCGACTACCAGAAACAGCCATCTTAGTCCCTTGGAAAAAACTCTCGAAGGCTCTGGTTATTTAAACAAAGACGGTCTCTGTTAAGGCTAAGCCGTAATCTGCAGTGTGTGTCTGTGTGTGCGAGGGTGAGGGTGAGGCGAAGTGTGTTCGAAACAGGTGTGTAAATGTGAAAGAGTGAATCTCTGAAGCCTTTTGTTTCAGGAAGTGCATTCATGCAAACAGAACATCACATGACCATAAGATATTAATCTGTGCATGTAGTTGAATAGGTAAAGAATTGAAATCTAAAATAAAATGTAATAAGCAGTGAATTTAACATTGAACGTTGCATTAGGATGATTTTGGCTGCATTTCATGTTGTGCAGATGCTTTGCCTTAACAGATAATTAAAGCTTTGATCGGTGTCCTAGATTATGCCTAACGTCAAAGTCTAACTATTTTCAGTAAAAAATCATTTGAATGTAGCTTCAAATATTTGCTTAAACAGCATTATTAATGTTTTTTTTTTTTTTGGAGTTATGATTGGTGCAAATTAGGCTTATTTAGCTTTTTATATATATATATATAAATAACCATTTAGTTCAGTTAGACAACAGACGCTACAATTAAAACTGAAAGCATCTGCTCTGCTCCATATATACAGCACGAGCTGCAGAGTCGCAGCAGGAGTCAGATTTCACTTGTCACGTGACAAGAGTAAGGTACGATGGCAGAGGATTTGGTGCGCAACAGATCCTGAGCGTCTTATCTTGTAAAATGTGCTCCCTATACACAGAGTACACGTGATCGTGAATCGTGAAACTGGTGTTATCCATAATACCGGTGTTGACGCAAGTTTAATTACCAGTCTGAAAATTTCCTCACCATGACATCCCTAGTGCAAATATTTGTAACTGTTATTTTGATAATTACAGAGGCCCTGAAGGGACATGGTGATGGGGAAAAAATATGAGATTGGAGGAAAAATTATATTTCAGTGCTTTTGCGTTCTGTCACAAATGTTTTGCGTTCCCCCCGAAAACTTTGCATTCACTCACACAACTTTTTGAGTGGTTTGCGACCGAACGCAAAGTTTCTTTGGGGAATGCAAATGTTTTGGGAGCGAATGCAACATTTCTCAGGGGAACACAAAAGTTTTTAAATATTTGTTCATATTTTTTCCACCACCATGTCCATTTAGGGTCTCTGTAGACAATCAGTCAATCCGATAAAAGCCACATTTTTTTTCTTCTGTATTTTATTGAAATAAAAAGTGAAATATGGAAACACTTGAAAAATGGTCACACTTTAGTTTAGGGTCCAATTCTCACTATTAACTATGACTTTTGCCTCAATAAACCTCTAATTACTGCTTATTAATAGTTAGTAAGGTAGTTGTTAAATTTAGATTTTGGGTAGGATTATGGGATGTAGAATATGGTCATGCAGAATAAGGCATTAATATCTGCTTTTCTAGTACTAATAAACAAGCCAATATCCTAGTAATTTGCACGCTTATAATCAGCTAGTTTATAGTGAGAATTGGACCCTAAACTAAAGTTTTACCTGATAAAGGAACAAATCCTCAAGTCATTTGTGTATTCACTGTTCTTTTTCCTGTTGTGGAGGTTTGCAAGCAGCATTGTATTAGCGTGCGCCCCCTTCTGGATTGGAGTGTGGATCGCCCGCGACTGACTGTATTTGTCATCTGATTGCATGCACTGAACCGTACTGTTCGGGATGAATACATGTACCGTCTTATATAAAAAGTGTATATATATATATACTTTTTATACTAGACTAATATTAGGTTACTCTTTGTTAAAGTGTACAGTGTAATTACACAAACATAGTGAGTACCGGTAATAATTAATATCATGTACTTGCTATAGGGTTTGGCTTTGGGTTAGTTGCTTGTAATTATGTATAATTGTTACTAGAGTAAGTATATGTTACGTATAACAAGGACACTGCAAAAGTGTTACTACCATAAATCATATATATATATATATATAAAAATAATATACAGTATATAAAGTATTACATATACTAAATTGTTAAACAACAAATACTATAAACAATGGAATTTTTTTTATTTATTTAAGAGTTAAAAAGATTGAACTAGCCTCTTTTTATCCAATCTAATTGAAGAAATAATCATATTAATACATTATCAAAATAATTGTTAGTTTATTCAGATCATTATCCCTTTTCCTGTTTCACTGTGTCTGCTTGATGTGATCATTTACTTTATAAAGTATTTGACACTGATGGAGGTTCAACGTCCACAGACCTGACTGATCCATAACAGAGTTTGTTAGTTGACTGTTTTCATTATTGATTAGTGGTTTCAGCCCTAATCATTTTCAAACAGACCCAATCTCAAAAATAAAATATATGTGCAAGATCATGAGGTTGGTGTTTACTGAACCAGAGGAGAGATAATGATGACTAAACTCCTTTAAATTGCAGCATTGTCATGGGAAAAGTAGCACAGACTGCATCGCTTGACACACCTGTAAACAAACTTGTATGTGTATTATAGATGTTTCCAGATGAAAGTTACCCACTTTTGTTGCTCATAATTTCCCTGGAGTCTACAATATGATGGCTTTTGTAAACGCAGGAAAGCTTAGCTTGTTTTTCTTGTTTTGCTCTCTTTATGTTTTATTTGAAAAACATGACCAAAAAAACAAGCAAGGACCAAAATTATTTGGTGACAAATTGTCGTCATATTCTGTCCGATTTATTTTCACTTTCATCCTTGTTCATCAGTCACTGTCAGCTATTGTTTTGTTCATTTGCATCATGCAGAATGTTTGTTCCTGTCTCTGGTCTCTGGAGGGAGGTTGGAAATTTTCCCAGTATCTGTTGCGCACAGTGCAGTTGTTTTGAACAAAGCCACACCCAGGCTAAACACACTTGCACTTAAAATCGAAGAAAACTCTCTCATTTAAAACAGATAAACACATGCAGGTGCAGTAGTGACCGGGATCTGTGGGGATTTCTGTGGGAAAATTGTGAACATTTGGAAACAAAAACACAGTTCCCAGCAGTAGTTTCTGAACACATGGGGTCATGAAATAGTGTGTGAACTGAGCCCATATATAATCAAAAAAATAATTTACATGTAATATGTTTACACCAAGGCTAACTAAAAGGTAAATGTAGCATGTATTGAAGTCACCAACTGCTTAAAATAACATCATTTTACTTATTAGCAAAAAATTAAATTTTTCTTCCTCTGTGTGTGTGTGTGTAGGATGTGGAGGACATTCTGCGTGTCAGGCAGCAGTCCAGGGCCTGGTGCTGGTGCATGTGTCTAGGCCTGGCCCTTATTCTTTCTGGTGTGGTTGTGGGCGGAGCTTACCTGTACAGGTATTACTTCACAGAGGTGAGAGAACCAGTTCCATCAGGTGCACCACATGAGAAATCAGAATCAAAATATAAATCCTTTAAGGCAATAAAGTTCAAACAGATTCAAATAAGTTGAACGCGTCTTGATTATGCTAATTAGGCTTTTTCTGTATTTTAGTTTTTGCATTAAAGGATAAGTTTGCCAATTGTTACCATGTCATTAGTATGTAAATTAACAATGTGTGCTTATTCTTTGTTACCTGCATGAAGAAAGAGTACCATTTATTTGTGAGCTAAAGTCCTCTGGATGACCCCAAACGTGTAATTTTTGTATCATCCGGCAGACATTTGACAGTTCCAGGGCTTTTGTTAAAACTACTGATTGAACGTCTGCATTTATGTATCCCCATGGGCTGTCAGATTGACCGAGGAGCAGTGCCAAAATCAAAAGTGCATTATGAGTGTGGAAGTTTTTGGCAAAAGGAAACGCCACAGCCCTTTTTCACTGTTTTTTGTAGTCTTGATTAATAAAAGCCAATTTTGTCAGCAGTTAATTATACCTTTTAAAGGGTTAGTTCACCCCAAAATGAAAATTCTGTCATTAATTACTCACTCTCATGTCGTTCCAAACCTGTAAGACTTTAGTTCATCTTCGGAACATAAACATAAATCTTTTTAATGACATCTAAGAAATCGCTTTTAATGATGAACAGATTTAATTTAGGCTTTTACTCACATATAAACATTGATCAGGGAACATAAACCTAAGCTCAACCAAACCTGAATGACGCATAAGAACAAACCTCTTGCGGAAGCTCAAACATTTGAAAACTTTGAGCTTCTGGAAGAGGTTTGTTCTTGTGCGTCATTCAGGTTCGGTTGAGCTTAGGTTTATGTTCGCCGATCAGGGTTTATATGTGAATAAAAGCCTAAATTAAATCTTTATCATATACAGTGATCAAGTTTTTTCAGAAAATTTGGATTAAAACACTCAATTCATATGGATTAGTTTTACGATCTCTTTATGAACTTTTTGATGCGTCAAAGAACAAGTTGCAGTCAATGGAGAGACAGACATCTCTTAGAGTTCTTAAAAAAGATCTTCATTTGTGTTCCGAAGATGAACGATAGTCTTACAGGTTTGGAACGACATGAGGGTGAGTAATTAATGTAATTAATTTTCATTTTGGGGTGAACTAACCCTTTAAATGTTTCTAATCTACATTGTAACAATTGCTATTTGGTCCAAATTATGGTTCCTCTGAGACCGTTTTTTAGGAAAGGCAAGAAATTGCATTTTATTGTACCCAGCCTTGTCAATGAGGGCATTCATTCAGAATGCACTGATGTGATGTTAAAACCTTACTATTCAGTTAACTACATCATATTTAAAAAAATCTTTGCCTACAAAATTGGTGCAAACCTTAAAAAGCATTGATGTCTTCAATTCAGTTTTCTTAAACATGCTGATACAATCAGAGAATGAAGTGTGTCTAGCTGATCATGGTAAAAGAATGTTTATTTTTAATGATGGTCTTCAGGAGGAGAGGATGTATTTCTGTGGGGTGAACTACCGCGAGGAAAATTACAGGATGCCGGACAGCCAAGAGGAAACCGAGATGGATTTGCCAACCGCATCTAAGAGGATTGAGGAGAGAGTGAGGGTTTACGAGGACGAGGGGGTTGAGCTCATTAACATCCCAGTGCCCAAGTTCAGTGACAGTGACCCTGCTGACATCGTTCATGACTTCAACAGGGTGAGAGCCAATGTTTGTCTCCCTCTCTCCTTCACGAAGCCATATATGCACACACAATTCCAGGAGAGACACGTTGGGCATATATCCCATTAGATTCCCAAAACCCAAAAATAAACTACCAAAATAGTAACATGCTGGTTTTCCTTCTTTGCTCTTAGAAACTAACAGCCTATCTGGATCTGCGTCTGAACAAATGCTACGTCATTCCTCTCAACACTTCTGTTGTGATGCCGCCTAAAGACTTCCTGGAGCTCCTGGTCAACATCAAGGTAACAGCAGAAACGGAGCTTCGTCAAGGTAGCCTTTGGTCTGCCTCAACTGAACAACGACCAAAAAAGCTGTCTAGTTGATTAACTGGCAAGGCTTTGCAAGCATGTGACTGTGTAATTTTGGTTGTGTGTTTACAGGCTGGAACATACCTGCCGCAATCCTACCTGGTCCGTGAACAGATGATAGTGACCGGGAAGGTAGAGCATGTGGATCAGCTGGGTTACTTCATCTACGGCCTCTGCAGAGGGAGAGAGACGTACAAACTGGAGCGCAGAGAGACCGTTTTTGGTAAACACACAAACTATATATTTCAGAATATTACTATTTAACTGTATTTTGATCAAATAAATGCAGCCTTGGTGAGAAGAATCAGAAACTTCTTTCAAAAACATGAGAAATCCTTGCATCTTCAAACTATTATTTTTATATAATATATATATATTAGAATGTGTTCACACAATTTTCTGATATTTAGCTCTGAAACCAGACATATAAATTCACATACCATTTTCCCCTTTTTTTTTACAGGTATCCAGAAGCGAGAGGCTCTCAACTGCCACAAGATCCTCCACTTTGAGAACAAGTTTGTGGTGGAGACGCTGATCTGTGAGCCGTAGTGGTGAGAAGACAGCTGGGTAACAAGATAAACCACTTTTGACGAATTCCACTCTGACCCCTCCTCTCCTTCCATTAAATCTCTTCCTGTTTTCCCCTGTTTGTGTGTGCGCGCGGGAGTGTGTGGCGCTCTCAGATTTGTTTCTCTGTATAGCAACAATCAATATTACAGAGAGAGAGAATGTGAATGAACGCAAAGAGCAATATTATTCGTAGAAATATTTGTGTGTAGGCAAACATTCGGACCAGTTTCTCTCTCTCTCTCTTAGTAAATGTTTTTTCTCTGTCTGGGTTTTTGTTAATCAGGGAGTTTAAAGTCTCCAACAGGGTGTGTGGGATCATGTATGACAGAATAACTAGTACCAAGTTGACCATGGGAGAGGGAAGGATTCACAGAAGATAAATGTAAATGAAATCTTTAAAAGATGCACTAAATATTTAGTGTGCATTTAAAACTGTGAACTGTCACAGATACCAGATTATATACTGGAAAATATATTTGACTAGAGATTTGTGATATATGGCCAATAATTACATTTAAGAATACACATAGAATTGATTTTTGTACTAGTCACACTTTTGTCTAGATTTTTATTTTAAGTGAAAGATTCTGCTCTGCTGTAAGTTAATACACTGCTAAAACACGTCCTGTAGTAGAGAAATACAAATTAGGATCAAATCTAGAGGGTGTAAAACATCAGTTTTCCTTAAGTATATCCAAAACAAAATGCAGACTAATAACATGTAGCTTTTATGTCATTTAGGGATTGCTGAGGTATTGGGAGTAGACTGATGGATGGATTATGTAAAGATTGTTTAAATTTACTAAAATGTCTACCAGTTCAAAATGAGTTGGAATGATTTATACTTTGCACATAACCCAAAAAGGTTTTAATGTTAAACTTAATACTAATAAAAATTTGACACCTCATTTTGCTCGTCTTCATTTCTGCTTTTTCTAAGGAAGAATATCTAGAGGTGGAAGGAAAGCTCTCAATTTTTCAAATTGTAAACATTTTAAAACAAGACGATTTCTCACACATATACGAGGGACAATGATGATATGCATAATTTGTATCCAGCAATGGAAAAGGTGTTATTTTGGGTGATCTATTTGACTTTTTTGGCCAATGATACCTACTAAAAATGAGCACATTTTCTTTCACTACAAGTGTCTATGCTTCTTTTGCAGTGTAGAGGAGAGTGGGGTATGATGTGCCACCTCATTAATCAAGCAAAACTGTTAAGGCTTTCCTGTAGCTCAGTGGTTAGAGCATGGCACTAGCAATGCCAAGGTCATGGGTTCGATCCCAGGGATTGCACATACTCAGATACAAATGTATAGTATAATGCAATGTAAGTCGCTTTGGATAAAAGCGTCTGCCAAATGCATAAATGTAAATGTAAATGACCATTTATTTCAAATATGGCCCATCGTATACATCTATAGAAGCACTTTTTAAACCTTTTGAATGTCTAAATACATTTCAACTTGGCAGGTAAAATAAATGTCAGGTCTAAAAATATCTATCAGTGTACAAAACTGTTCATTATTTGGCTAAAGTTTAACCATAATTTAACTGCAGAGTATTGTGAGAGATGCTTTGGGGTAAACTGTGTCAGCGAGACTAGTTGTGTTTCCTACATTAAGATACTCTGAATATACACTTTGATAATTGATGACATTTTCATAAGACAAAGTTTGGAATGGGATTGTGGTCTCAAGGACCGGAGTTCACCACCCCTGATATAGACACTTCCTTATTTCACTTAATAGGAAACCATAAAACATGGTGTAAAACCCTGGGCGTAGTCCAACGCACAGCATTGTAAAGTATACTTCACTTGACTCATAAGCGTACACAGGCGTACACGTGCAGTTTTGAGCAAACTCTCGCCACGAGTTACAACCCATGTAAATATATTTGTTCTTTTGTGCTAGAGTACAAATGAGGGTACTTACTAACCTCTTCACACCAGTGCTGGAGAGTAACTAGTTACATGTAACGGAATTTTGTAATTGAATTACAAAATAAAGGAAACTGTAATCTGTTACAGTTACTGAGAAAAAACTAATTAGTTACGATTACAAAGGGGGTTACATCAGAATATTTTTGCAAATAATCGGGCGTTAAAAATACTACCCATTAAAAGTCTGTTGAACCAACCACAGACATCATGATGTCTATGGAACCAACGGCATCACTCGGGGTCCTAAAGCCTGGAACACATCACGCCGACGAAGACGAACTAGTGGCGACGAAAGCATACTGCGGGGTTGGCTCACGTCGGCAGCGTCTGGGTCCAACGTTGCCCTGACACACCAAACCAACGCTCGACACCCAGCGGCCAAGTAGCACGTCCGTTCTGCGCCTGCGTAAGAAGAAATGCCTTTCCGTGCCAGAAGATGGCACTAGGTGAACATCCAATCAGAATGATCAGATGACCCGACTGACCGACGAGCTCCGATGCCGATTCAACATGTCGAATCGGCTGAAAAAAAACCGACGAGGACCAACTTCAGCCGACGGTGCAGAACACACTGAGAAAACATGGTCAGCCGACGAACAAAAACTGGCCGACCGTCGGCTTAGTGTGTTCCAGGCTTAAAGGAGACGCGATTCCTGGTGGGGACTTGATTTCTCACCACACCGGTCTGTTCCGTTTATGCAGGTTTTCTTTAGCCTGGAACACACTAAGCCGACGGTCGGCCAGTTTTTGTTCGTCGGCTGACCATGTTTTCTCAGTGTGTTCTGCACCGTCGGCTGAAGTTGGTCCTCGTCGGTTTTTTTTCAGCCGATTCGACATGTTGAATCGGCGTCGGAGCTCGTCGGTCAGTCGGGCCATCTGATCATTCTGATTGGATGTTCACCTAGTGCCATCTTCTGGCACGGAAAGGCATTTCTTCTTACGCAGCCGCAGAACGGACGTGCTACTTGGCCGTCGGGTGTCGAGCGTTTGTTTGGTGTGTCAGGGCAACTATGGACCCAGATTCTGCCGACGTGAGCCGACCCCGCAGTCTGCTTTCATCGCCACTAGTTCATCTTCGTCGGCGTGATGTGTTCCGGGCTTTTGACTACCTTGTGAATCAACGCCCCCAGGGCCCGGTTGCCACCTTGTGGATAAACTAATTTCAGCAAAAAAAATAAAATGCGCATGTGTGACCTGCACATACAAAGTACGTACGGTTACAAAAATCCGGTGTGCGTGCTTTTCTGATGATGAAATTGGCGTCGAGCACTGTACGCTAACCCTCGCGTATGTGTAAAAAGTGAAGTATACTTTGGGCTTTAGAGTAAAACTATTAAATTTCACCTTACCTAGAGGAGACTGCTCTAGATCAGGGCTTCTCAACTCTGGCCCTCGAGGTCTACTTTCCTGCAGAGTTTAAAGTGTTAGTTCAACCAAAAATCATCACCCCCCCCCCAGTGGTGAACCATAGAAATTTCGAAACACTTATGATGTAACAAAGCCTCGTTTACTGAAATCACGTGACTTTGGCAGTCTGATATGCGCTCCGAACCACTGATTCGAAACAAATGTTTGTAAAGCTTCGAAGCTTCATGAAGTTGTGTTTTGGGCGCACAAAAAGTATTCTCGTCGCTTCATAACATTAAGGTTGAACCACTGTAGTCACATGAACTGTTTTAAATACGTCTTTAGTAGTTTTCTGGGCATTGAAAGTAAAAATTAACTGGAGGCCTCACTGAGCATTCGGATTTTATCAAAAATATCTTAATTTGTTCCGAAGATGAACGAAGGTCTTATGGGTGTGAAAAGACATGAGGGTGAGTAATTAAAGGATTATTTCTGTCATTAACTCCAACCCTGATCAACACACCTGAACAATAAAATCAAGGTCTTCAGGGTTATAGAAAGTTACAGACAGGTTCATTTAAACAAGGTTTGAGCTAAACGCTGCATGAAAGTGGATCTCGTGAGAAGCCCTACTCTAGATAATTTTAGTTAACCAAACCTGAACTGTCTCGAAGTCTAGGCCACATTCGCTCCAGTAGAAAACTCAAGAGGAAGCGTGAGCAAGTAGACCAGATATATCCAGTTTATTCTCCATCAGCAGGAAAATCACAGAAATGATCAACATGCAAGACTCAATTCACACACCCTCGCCACAGACCTTTCATTGAAAATAAAGATTTGCACACAGACAAGCAAGTCAGTCACCAATGATCCATAAACAGTGAAATCGATCCGTTTCACGCTCACATACGCACTCGCACACACTTACATATAGACATCAAAGTACTTGATAGAAAAAGTCTCTGTGCATTAGTACAGTTTGTTCCACATTATCTGCATGTGGGTATGAGGATGTTTGAAAATTTGGGCTGGTTTCTGTTTATCTCTTCATTCAAAAAAAAAAGTCAGTTCTTCACATTTTGTAAGGTCTCCCTAAGATCACGTTTATCTCTTGTGCTTTAAAAATCTCTAGCTCGTCGACTGAGGACTTTCTAACTGTGCCTTTGTTATTGCAGATAAATGGGGTTCTCTTGTCTCTACACCAGTCATACACCAACACAATAGTATTTCTATAATATAAATCAATATATAACATACATATATATAGAATAGTCTTGTATCTTTAAGTCCACAGTTGGTCAGAGGGATGAATCGGAGGTTAAAGATCACAATACACATTTTCTTCCTGAAGACCACCACATCCGGTGCCGAGATTCAAGAAACAACCTCACACGTCCAAAAATATGACCATCTACGAACATATCTTTATGGCACAAACTTCCTGAACAATTTTATAGTGTTTTTTTTTTTCTTTTTCTTTTTATCATACATAGAAAGAATACACATACTTGCAAATATTTCAAGCAATAAAATCTTGTTGGAAAGAAATGAATGAAAAGGAATGGTGAAAAAGTAGTATTTTAAGGTTGTAGTCGGTCCCGTTCGTGATCCCAAACGCCACTGAAATCCTTTGGTATGTCCTTCTCCTAAAGACTTCAAACTGAACTGCACTCAAAATGTAACAGTTTAAAAAGAAAAAAAGAAATTCAACTCCCAACACAATTAAAAACTAAAGAAGCCCACCTGTATCGATGCGTCTCTATATGACCTGGCACAACAGTTATGCATAAAATCCCTGTTCTGTCATTCTTGGCAAAAGCTTTTCTCTCATTTGCTGGTCAGTGGACAGCACACGGTTAAGAGGTGATGTAAATGGAACATGCACGTCCAAGATGGCCGCCTTCCAGTTTCATGATGACATGAAAGGATAACTGTCCATCTACTAGTCAGACCCATTCCTCCAGAGTAGAGACGGATAGGAGCGAAAGCAAAGCGATCACTATCAACACAAGTCAAGCAAACCAACACTTTTCTGATACATGTTTCTAAGAGATTGAAATTAAGAGATGAATAAATGTTCCTAATGTATTTATCTTACACATTTCAACAGTTTTTTTTCCCGTTAAAATCTGCGCCACCGGTCATGATGCCTTAGTTTTCCTCGCAGCTCTCCAACGAAGTTTGTTTGTTTGCAACAAGCCTGTGCATGACATAGTGTAGCTGAATTCATTTGTGTTTCTGTGTCTGAATGAGGAAGATGATGGACAGAGGAGCAGTGGCGCCACCCGGTGGCTCAGTCAGCGTAATGCATGATGGACTCCACGTAGTTCCCAGGGAAGAGGCCCGTGGTCCCGCTCATCACACCCTCGAACCAGCCGTCGTCGTTCTTCTTGATGACGTAAATGATCGCCCCTTCCTGGAAGGAGAGCTCGTCTTCTTTGTCACGCGTGTAGTCGTAAATCGCCACCACTGATGGGAATAGCGGGATAAAAAGAAGGGAAACAGAATGATTATTTTTTTTGTTTTAAGTATTACTGTACGGCAGACTGTAGATACTGTAAATGGGATGTGTATGATTGAGGATGTTGCTAGAAACGCTTGATCAGCTGTGATTCCATTCACAGTACAGCACCTTTCATATCTTACTGACATTTAGAAATGGTTAATACATAAAAAAAATATTTTATTACATTTTAAAACAGATATTAAAGATACTTTTAAAATGTATTGTTAATGCTCTACTAGATATTTAACTGCCCTACTAAACAAATAAATATAGTAATTTTTTTAAAACTGTTTAAAAACACTAATAATGTACTAACTGTATCCATTGTTCATACTGTATTTAATCAATTTAATATTTAAAACAATTGGCATTTGTTTGTTTTTAATTTCAGTAATTTTTATTACATTAATTCATATTTATTATATTTATTATTTACTTGAAATAATAAAATAAAAACTATTTAAATTAAAAGTAAAAACTAAAACCAATCATGTAAAATATTACATTATTTATTTATTATTTATCAGTTATTGGCCAAAATATAATAAATTATCACTTATTGGCCAGAATTGTAATAGTGTAACAGTGCAAATATCAGTTTTAATGTAAACCCATTTCTGTCAAAAAACAGGAAAAAAAAAACATGTTTGTTGTTAAAGTCATTATTATCACATAAAGTCAAAATTATGAGATACCAAGTCATAATTATGAGATAAAAGGCTGAAATTAATGTAATAAAAAGGCACAATTATTAGATAAAATGTCAATTATGACAAAGTACACATTTCCAGGTGAAGTCGATTTATTTTACCTCATAATTATTTCATAATTGTGAATTGCAATTTCTTTACTTTTTTAATCATAATTATAATATAAAAGGTCATAATCATGATTTACCAAAGCATCTTTTCTTATGTAGCAGAATTTGACTTCCATGCATTGTCAATAAAACATATAAGCTTTGAAAAAGCAGCATGAAAAATGTAGTTTTTACTGTAAGTTTATATATGATATTGTTGGTCAGATTTCTTTTAGAGTTGTCAAAAGTACCGACTTCGGTACCAATCGGTATTGAAATTTAAAAAATGTGACGCTTTGAGCGGATTCGTAAACACCTCTGATTGGCCATTGTGTTCACGGCTCATCGGATATGTCTGTGATTGGCTACAATGATTTGAAAGCGGGAGCGTCTATGATAGATGCCTGCTTTCCCGCGTGTATCTGTGTAAGCGTTCGGTGAAGAGTGTCATTAATGACTATTTACAACGTTTTTGAAGCGTTGATCATTGAAGCCAATCACAGACATATCCGATGAGCCGTGAACACAATGGCCAATCAGAAGTGTTTACGAATCCGCTCCACAGCGCTCAAAGCATCACATTTATAAAATTTCAGTACCGACTTGGTACCAAAGTCAGTAATTTTGACAACTCTAGCTGATTCTAAATACATTATTGAAATGCAATCATGACAACAGTGTTGGGGATTTCCATTTTCCTCCATTCAAATCAATAGGAGCTGTCCTTATAAGCCCATTACCTACAGTGCACAGCATAAATGAGTACACCCCCTCTGAACAAATACAAAAGATGTATTTTCTTTATGATCACTAATTCAATTCATGGAAAGATGGCAAAACTAAAATGTATTAAACATATACAATAAAAACAGAAATATGTCATTAATAGCCATAAAATAAGTACATTTGCCTATTTTGTTTAAATTAAGGATTGCAGAAATGAGTACACCCTAGATTTAATTCAACAAATGTATAATATTCTAGTACTTAATATGCCCTCCATAATTTTGAATATACTGCTCTGACCCTTCTTGGCACGGAGAGTACAAGTTCATGACAAATTGTCACATCTGTCCTGTTTCACTCCTGGATGATGAGCTCCTTAAATGTCCTGGAGCCGTATTCACAAAACATTTTATCTTACCACTAAGAGTTCTCCTAGAAAGCAGTAAAAGTTCTTAGTTAAGAGTTTTCTCTTAAAACCTATTCACAAAGCTGCTGAGACCAACTTTTACTAAGGAACAGAGAGAAGTCTTAAGCTAAGAGTAAGGGCGGGGTTGACCTCACTGCTCTGGATGATGTCAACACTCTTACTAACTATGCCCCCAGTGATTGGTGGATGGGGGAGGAGTCTCTGTCAGTGATTTAATCATAGAAATTAGATATCATGTAGAATGAGGTATCATGTTTCCATATTAAAATAAAAGTTTTAAAATACAAATGTTGCCATATTCAAATAAAGGTTTTAAAATGTAGGCTAAGCCTAATTAAATAATTAAAGCCTAATTAAACTAGAATATGTTCAGCTAATTGTCAGCCTCTTACATGTCTGCGTCTCGAGAGACTGCAGAATTCAAGCGACAAACGATGCAAAGTTTGGGAGGAGTGCATTCACACGGTCTATCTAATCAGCTTGAGTGGAGGTACAGGTGTATATATATATATATATATATATATATGTTAGTT
>RJVU01051519.1:4867606-4884173 GCA_003731715.1 Anabarilius grahami | reverse complement strand
ACTGGCTCTGGGGTGGGAGGTGGCGGAGGTACGGGAGGGGCAGGGATAGTAACGCTTGGAGGGGGTTTCGGAGGGTTGGGAGGGCCAGGTGCTGTACCTGCAGCTCCGCACGCCACACAGAGACAGGTAGCCCAGGGGAGAAGAGAACAAGAGTGACAGAACAGAGGGAAGAAATGTCGAAAGGAGAAACAGGGCCACAGGGAAGAGGGATAGGAACAGCAAGTGAAAAGAGAAGAAAGTAGTGAACAGAAAGAGAAGTTATCATCGCTAATAGTGGGACAGGAAATAGCACTTTCAATGCAGCAAAGAAACTTCCTTCAGAACCTTGGACAGTTCTCAGATTCATTTACTAATACTCAAGGCCTTGATATACTCACAGCAAAGCTTTTTGTTCAATTTTCCTCAACAAAAATGACAGCAGTCAGAAAACAGAAGATAAACCATCTGATCATAGGAATGTGGATATGTGTGCACAAGCTCTGCAGTTCGGCACTCTAATGAAGTCACGTCACATTTATTTTTATAACACTTTATACAAGAGGTTGCTTTAAAGCAAGCAGCTTCACAATATTAAACATAAAAAACAATGCCACAACAAACTTCATTTTGGCCTGATTTTGTTTGAAATGACATCACGGCAGTTCATACTTCAATTTCACTTGAAGTATATCGGGGCTCTTATGCAAAGAGTGGAAATCTCACCGGGAAAGGCTGTGGGCGGGGCAGGTGTTGGTACAGCAATGGGCACGCCCACACTTCCACTCCCACTGTTCTCTCTGCTGCTACTGCGACTGCTGGGATGACTGCCACCACTGCTGCCACTGCTGAAACACACAAAAGACACATCATGCAAGTTAATGTCAATTGCCATTTGACAGTTTTAGTTCCGTAACTTGACGTTTTTCCGAGTGAAACAGGATAAAGAATGGGGGGGTGGGGGGAAGTATGGTGGGACTTGATATTTGTCCATTAAGAACAGTTGTTACATACCAGAATGGAGCCAGACTGAATGTGAGTTTGCTAAAACAATGCTATATAACCGTTTGGATACATTATTCAATAGACCAGGTGGCATAAATGACGTCAACAAAAAAGAAAGGTCATTTTAAAGGTGCAGTAGGTGATCTGGGAAATGCTAACGTTAGCCTGCTAGCATTGAAAGCATACGAACCCACCCTCCCTGCAAATTGCCGTCCAAAGCCACAAAAATAATGAATGTAAACAACTTAGAGAGCTTGTACCTGACTGCTGCAGATTCATTTCGGTGTTGATATTGTTCACATGGAAATGCATAATTCCGAGTCTGACTGAACAGCTCTGGTTAGAACGTCACGGGTTGCCATCTCTTATGGTAGTGAAATACGGAAGTGAATGCAGCATAAGCTTGTTGTTTTGATTCAGTAGGAACTGTAAGAGGTGGCTGCTCAGTGACTGAGGTCTGTCTGTATAAACTCTGCATAGCATGAAACGCACTGATGACGTGTGATGTCTGCGCGAACAGGATGCGGGAGGGTATGTAAAACATACGTTGACAGGCAGGTAGGACATCGTATTATTTCATTCGGACCAAATATAATGATTGGATGAACATTTAATGGGCCTATGCCTTCCATAGATGATATACATTTATAAAAAATAAAAAAAACATTTAGACCAATTAACAGTGATTGCTATCAAGATATGAGGAGACTTTCAACCAGTATAACAAAAAAAAGATTCTGTAGATAATCACCTATTGCACCTTTAAAGGAAGAACAAGTTATTATATTTTGATTAAAGTTTACAATGACAATCATTTGCACCGATGAATCATTCACAATAAGGAGTGGGCATTAAGAAAGTAACTGGGCCAATTTTAGGTTGACTTTAAATAGCACACATAAACAAACATATATATTATGTAAAACAGCCCCACACTCAGTGTAGCACTTTTCATTCTGCCCTCACCAAAAAATCCACATGAAATATAATTTCAGCACATTTCACAGAATCATCAAGAGTTCATTGACCAGACCAATTAATCAGTCAATATTTAGGCTGTTTTTCAGATTAAAATAATTTAATCAGCCTGGCTGATGTTTGGCTGGTATTTGGTCATTTTCAGATTACAAAATGGTCAGGAAGAACAGCAGCCCCATATTTGGCAATTTTCATATTATCCGCTGATTACTAGTGGCAGACTGTTTTAAAAGTCTGGCCAATGTTATGACAATAATTGGGCAGTGTCAAATTATCAGTTAATAGCAAGTTGTAGACTGATTTAACGACCAGGCAGATTAAAATCCCTTTATTTGGCCATTCAGATTATCAGCATCAGCTGACATTCATGTCCAACTTGCCAAATAACATAAGAATTTCCTTCTTATATCAGGTTTAAATTTACCAACAGCCTTGTAATATTGTGCATTCTCTGTTTTTAAATATTTGAGGGATTTGACTAAATATTGCAAGTGTTCACGTAATTTCAACAATTTTGCTCTGTGAACCATTAAGCAAAAACTACTGTTTTCAAATCACTCTCCCTTGACAATCAATTTTAGTCCAATTTCTGATTAATGTATTGAATATATATACTACTGTTCAAAAGTTTAGTAAATGTTTTTGAAAGAAGTCTCTTATGCCCACCAAGGCTGTGATACTTTTTTTTAGGATTATATGATGGATAGAAAGTTCAAAAGAACAGAATTTATTTGAAATAGAAACCTTGTGTAACATTTTAAATGTCTTTACTGTCCCTTCTGATCAATTCAATGCATTCTTGCTGAATAAAAGTATTCTTTTGTTTTCAAAAAACTTGAACGGTAGTGTAATAATGTGTAGAATCTACAAAGAAAGATTTCGTCATACACATCTGGCATGGTCATGGATTGAGGAATTGTGGGAGAGAATCTGAGAAGAGGAAGAGGAGGAAGCGTTCTGTAAGAATGTGATTATGTGCTCTCTGTTTGTCCCCTGAGACTCTCAAAATCAGAGCACTGAGAATGCAAACAGCAAAGAGATGAAGCGATACGGGTAAGAAAGACTGAAATAGAAAAAGACGGTGAGTGAAAGAGCAGGAAAGAGCTCTTCTTTAAGTAGGCTATGGCTGTTTGAACCCAAAAAAGATCCAAATATGAGAGAGAGAGAAAGCAAAGGAGAAGAAAAGAGAAAGTTAGTGAGTGACTGTTACTTTGGCCAAAGTACAGTGTAGTGTACAGTGTACAGTTACTGTTACAGTGCAGTCACACTGCGACAGACACCAAACAAAGACAGCTTAAAAACAGAACAACAGCGACAGGAAGGACAGACAGGAAAGGAAGAGGATGCGGAAGAGGGTGAGAAAGTGTGAGGGACCTTTTTTTTCCTATTCAAAGTTTGTTTTTTAAGCCTGTCCAGGGGATAATGCTGCGTGTGTGGAGTAGGCATGTGTGTGTGTGTGTGTGTGTGTGAGTACCTGTACGTGCGGGTCCTCTGATTAACGGATGCAGTTCTAGCCGGGCTCTGCAGGGGTGGTGCGGTGTTGCGTGTTGGACTCGGCACATAGTCGTTAGGGACGACGGGTGGACGCACAGGCTCGAGCGTCCGGTAAGGGGAGTGCCGCCTGCCGGGGGGGCGGGGTTAAAATATTTTAATATCCTCTAAGGGGTGGAGTCAAACATCATTGATGACAGACCCCAATAATTACATACTGGGAGATATTGTATCACATCTTGTAGAGTAAAAATCAATTTAGAATATCACAACAGTAGCGTAAAGCCAACCTCATGAGTCGTGTCTAATTTAGTTATTTGTAGATCTCAGGACTAATTAGGATGGGCAGCATGACCAAAATAGATCAAGGTATGAGTAATTTTATTTCTGAACCTACAAATAATATGAATATTTTAATTGAAATATATTACACTAGTTATTCTTGCTTGAATTTCAACAACAACAAAAAAAGTTTAAATAAATAGTCAGCTGACAATGCCTATAGACAATTTAGTGAATTAAACACTTTACAAATGAAAGATTCTTTTTTAGAAGTAGACTGAAAATTGGTTTGACTAATACTTTTTACACTTTTCGGTTATCGGTTCTAATAGAGTCTACTAATGAACGACTATGTTTACATGTTCCCTCATAATGTGATAATAATGAGATTCAGGCAATATTGCTATTAAACTTCATGTAAACAATACTTCAAATTGATGCGATTAAGATCATAATCGTAGTAAAAATAATTTTAGTAAATGTGGTGTAATTTCTGGATCGCAATAAACAGCCATGTAAACACTTTAATTACATCTATTCCACTCTGACCAAAGTGTGCATATGCTTATAACATACAGTGACGACGTTGTCATGCGCAGATTTGCAAACATAGCATTAAAGAAGGCAATTTTTGGGGTGCCGAAGAAACTGAGTTCATGTTGACTGCACGATATGAATATAATGCATTTTGATGGTCGAAAACATCGAAATGAAGACATTTTACGTGCGTCACCGAAAAAATCCAATACATCCATTGAAATGTTTTTTAACACAAACCTTCTAATAGGGGACATTCTTAAACGCTTAATGTGAAAAACGCTTAACGTGGCTTAATGTACTAAGACAGTGGTATTAAAAGACCAAACTCAGTAAACACCATACTTATAAAGCATACTATGTACAGAAAGGCAGATGAGCCTGTGATGGAATTTTTGAACTAATTAATTATTAACTAACATTTCTTTTCAAACATTTCTTTTCTCCTAAAGGCCTAACAAGCTAACTTTGAAATAGAGAAATAGTCTCTAGAACTGTGTGTTGTAACAAGTGGAAAAATTCTGCTGTGCTGGCTAGACAGCATCCTTCTAGGGATAAATAATAGTCTATGAAAATTGTTTTGACCTATTGAGTTATCAGTGAACTATTAACCCGGTGATATTTTTTGATGATCCTGTGATTCAGTTGTTCTAATCTAAATGTACTCCACCAGTAAGCGTGGCAGAGGAACTAAGTTGTTTTTCTTAAATCTGAACCAATCATATTAGGATGGATGATTACAAGTAATAGATCATGATATATAGACTGTGATATGTACCTGAAATCCTATAAAACCTGCTGTATTCTTTGATTGGGGAGAGATTCTCTGAGATTGATGAGAACTCTCCCGGCCGTGATTTGATTAAAAGCATTTAAGGACAACAACTGGAGTCACCCGGTTTAACTTAAGTCAGGTGTGTAGGGAAAATCTACCACAAGCCCAAAATATGAAAGCAACACATTTAATTACAAGTTAAGCGTTTTCCTCTCGTAGAAAACCATTATACAGAAAACGCTATTATACAGAAAACGCTTAACATGTAATTAAACGCGCAGCGTTCATATTTTGGGCTCATCAGCTTATCTGCACATAGTATGGTTTATTATTAAGATATGTACAGAATTTGCTCCTTTAATATCACCGTCTTATTGCACGTTAAGCGTTATTATAACGGGTGGGAGGAAACCGCCTATCATCCATTGACCTCAATTATGGCTTATCATTTGAAACATGTAAGTAGTAGCAACTTTACATGGCTGCTCAATCGAACGTTAACCCAGATAAATGTACGCTATTATTAGGCGCATATCCATGTGTTTATATAGAGTGTGGAAGCTGAAGTATTAGCATGCTCACTGCATGACGACGCCGGCGCGATCAAGTGGAAATAACTTAAAATACTCAATTTTTGGTCACAGATAAGAGTAACACATCATTTGAAACTGTCTACTTTTATTTGTGTAAACTCACAATAACAATAAAACATTGTGCTTTTGTAAAATAAAAACTAAAATTATGTGCTTTCTGCCATCTTGGTCTCTGTGAACTTAAAATAAACCAAAACTCAGTGTATAGTTGCCTCACAGACATGAGAAATATATTTATAGAAAGCTTGAAATGTCAAGTGATTTTCAACCAATTCAAATGGAAAACAAATATGTATAATATATTTGAATATTTGTTTAATCCGTTTGTTTTTATGTATAATCCGTATGAAACGTGCATATTGGCGCGTCTACTAATGCGGAGATGACGAGTCAGCATCGTTGACTTCATCTCTGCAGCCGAAAACAGAAAACATTATCATTATTATGTTTTTTCACGACACATTCATAATCACTACATTTGCCGGTGCACAGCTTTGTGTGTGCACTTGAGCGTTGATTAGGATGTGTGTTATATACAGTACAGGCAATTAAAGGCTTATTATTATTATTATTATTATTTATATGGCTTATTAATATACAAATGCGATTAGTCAACTAATCGCTTAAATGAATGACTACTAGTCGACTAGAAAAATCTTTAGTTGAGGACAGACCTAGTATTTTGATGGTCGATAACATCGAAATGAAGACATTTTAGGTAAGTAACCGAAAAAATCTAATACATCCATAGAATTTTTTTTTTAACACAAACCCTTTAAAAGTCCCTGTGAACCGGAAGTTGCAAATGACTTTTCTCCAGTGTTGTGACGTATTTCCAAGTGAAACGGAATATTGAATAGACTGAATTTTACTTTAGTGCTCTTCCTCTCCATCTCTCGCTCATAGCAGACTATCGGTTGGAGGGGAGTGGTTTAAGAGTTTTCAACCCAAGTCGTCAAACTGACGTCATCAGAGAAGGAACGCCATTCCAGACCGGAAGTAACTTTTCAGATTTTGATTAAAAATTACCACAAAACACTTTTGTTTCTGTGTATTTACTTGCACGGATTAATTGTCCACCACAAGACTAGTAATATGCACAAACAAAGTAAACAGGGTAAATTTATTTCATGACGACTTTAATAATGGGTTCTTCCTCATCTTGTTTTGAATACGTCCTACTCTGCATGTTTGCAATAATGCATGTTTCTTAACAGTTTCTTTCACGGTATGGGGAAACTATCAGTGATACATTTATACTGCTGCATAGTATATATATATATATTGTCACACTGCCCATCCCTAGCAGGAAACTTATTTTGTGACGGGTAGATATTTAAAGGAGCCTGTTGTGATGCATTACAGAAGGTTGTCTGAATTGCTTGTGGTTGGCCGTTGTGTTGCCATGGTGACAGTGAGGGGTTAGGGGCCGTGGACATGGGCATGAGCGGGAAGAACACAGTTGAGGTTTAACAGTAACAAACATCAGCTGTAAAAACTCAATGACATGAAATAATAATAACATCACAAACACAACATGACATTTTGTTCTCCACAGTGACCTGCAGTGGCAGAAAAAGGCACAAAGACTGAAACACAAAGATCCAGAACGCATTAGTGTTTCAGTCCCTGAACAGAGAACAAGCCAAAACAGTTAACTACAACACACACAGTCGTAGATGTGTGTGAGCCTGGCTGTCAGGAATAGAGATTAGATAAGAGATGGAGAGAAAGCAAATTTCCTTTTCAAACACCATATCAACACTTGTGCACAATAGAATCTCATAATTTAAAGGTGTCATATAATAAACATCATATTATTTTGCTTCTAAATGTCCTCTTATAATGCAAGCCATTTGCACTGAAATACGATACAAAAACAATTCAGACTGAAATGCTCAGAGACCTTATTAAAGATGCACTCAGTAATTTTACTCAGATTGTTTCAATGACTTTCAATGTCAACTTCTGTGTCAGCACAGATGCAGAATTACACACAAGCAAATATTTTCAGTTATGCGTGCTATTCACAAATAAATTATTCTGTGAGAGAAAGGGGAGTTTTCAAGATAAAGAAAAAACATTTCAACTGGTACAATTAGGTGACCCACCGCTTGTCAAATAAAAAAAAAAATTATTTTTCCACTGATAGGGCTATTCAATTTGATAAACTTTTTGTGTAAAACTTTTTAATGAGGAAAAAAATGACTGAGTGGCACCTTTAATATATCACAGCCCAAGATCTGTAGGAACTTCCCACATTTTACTCTTATTATTAGTTCTACAGGTGTTTAGGAATAAAAGTGGCTATTGTACTTATATTACCTTACCAAATAGCCATCACTGACATCTAAATGTTCAGTATTGATAGATAAATTGTTGCTGGAATCATACTGCATCACGCCTGGTTAGGACACTGTGTTCGTTTTAACAAATGATCTTTGTGGACTGGAGCATAAGTTTGGAGTTCTGAAAGTTTCAGACTGTTTTCATAGTACAATGAGCTCTTTTAATCTAGGAAAGATCAAGCAAAATTTGATTCTTTCTATAAAAATCAAGCCCACCCAAAAGTTTGACAAACAGAAGCTCCTTTTTTATATTAATGAACCACAGCGGGTTTCACCTACAGTCCAGAAGATTTCTGTTCTCCCAATCAATAAAACTACATCTGTAGAGAACCGTGAAATTTAAGTCTGGGTAAATATCTCATAAATATCTCATGTTCCTGGTGTTTCACAACAATACAATTTATTACTTAAATTTTATACGTGTCATAAAGAGAGTCAAAGAAAAAAGCAGGTCCTCTATCTAACTTACCCTAGTGTTCCTTTGCCTGGGCCAGGAGGGCTGGGTGGTTTCTGAGTCGGAGCAGCTGTGCGTGGAGTTGTACCTGCTTTCATATTCTGGGCATTGACCTGTGGGGCAAGTGTCAAATATCATTAATCTGAGTTGGAACAAATATATAGACATGGACATTATACCACATACACAAAATATACATAAACCAAAACCCGACTGAACCCTTACCTTAAACCTTAGTAACCACTACATTCAGAAATGAAGGCATTAAGAGAGGTGAGGAGAAAAAACGTTAGTGTGAAGAGTAAAGAAAAACTCACACACATGCAAACACACACAGAGCAGCTAGTTAAAGGGTTAGTTCACCCAAAAATAACATTTCTGTCATTAATTACTCACCCTCATGTCATTCCACACCCGTAAGACCTCAACACAAATTAAGACATTTTTGATGAAATCTGATAGGTTTCTGATCCCCAAGAGAAAGCAACATAATTACTACATTCGTAGGGAAGAAATTGTTGAATAAAGCCATTATTTTTGTTTTGTTTTTGCGATACGATGTCTTTACTATTTTTTTGGACCTTGCTTTCACTTGGGGATTAGAAACCTCTCGGATTTCATCAAAAACATCTTAATTTGTGTTCCGAAGATGAACGAAGGTCTTACAGGTTTGGAACGACATGAGAGGGAGTAATTAATGACAGAAATTTCATTTTTGGGTGAACTAACCCTTTAAGCACCACAGAGAGAAAATACATACATATTAATAAGGATGCACAATATGCCAATATTACCATGTTTAAAAGGTATTTTTGTTTATGTTGTGCAGGCTGAAAGTATACTGCCACCTAACAGCATGAAGATGTAGAATCAAACTTTTCGCAGTCAGCCATGAATAATTTATACCACAAGCCAAAGTATTCAATAACAGGCGGATGTAAAAGAAAACAACTTTTATCTCATATGAACTTACACATTTTCCAAACATTTTTCAAAAGCAATAACAATTGCTTTAAATGTAAAATATAAAATTATACCTTGAAAATTACAGCTCTGAATTTGCTTCATGCAGGACTTATTTCAACTCCTTTTATGTACCCTAAAAGTTTTATATCATATTTCTATACCCACCCCAAATAAAATATTCAGTTTTGATTATATTCACTTTAATTCTAATTCCACCTTAGTCAGCGCTCTTACAAATGCAAACATACAGAGACTGGCTTCATCCCTACCTTTACGCCGTGGCCTACGTCATCCAGCAGACTGTAGTCAATGGGTTTGCGGATGTAGCGTACAGGCCTCTCGGGATTGGCTGGTGCGATGATCTTGTGCGTGCGGGAAGTGTTCTTATTGGTAGTGAGAATGCCAATCTCTCGCCTGGCCACCTTTTCTTTATGGATGTCCACTGTCTGTGAAGGAATGAAACACAACAAATTACAGGTTTGTGAATGAAATCAAAATCATGTTTAAATCAAAAAGAGCATCAAAATAAAACATGAATGACAAAGCAGTCTGTAGAAGAGATTTCCAAAGTCAATTGACCTTAAAATATAAAATCTAATTTGATTAAAATAAAAGTACTGCTATGTGCCAAAGTTTAAGGCTTTTTGATTTGAATAAACCGGTTACCTTACGTATGAGCAAGAGTTATGCTTGCCAAAGAAAATGAACTAAATGTAGAAACAAAACTGCAATACGCAACCCTGCTCATCTCACCAAATGCAATGTACCCACAATACTAGATGTTTCTACAGCAGTAGGAATTACCTGTGAGATGTGGTTGATGGACGACTCCATGCGGCGTAGCTGGGACGCCTGTATATCCAGCATCTGGAGCACATTGTTGGCAAGAGTGTTTATCAGATAGGCTACACTGGCCAAAGACTGAGTAGTGTAGCTTTTGGTTTCTTCTAGAGCTCTGTGCTTATCTGGAGACTAGATGGAGAGAAAAGAAGGAGAGAGAGAGTTAGTCTGAGCACAGAAGGATGGATAGAGGTGAAAGAGAACATGATATTGCCTCGTGGCCTAATTTCTATTCTCTTGTTTTCACTCCCCTTTAGGGGTGTGCAATATGTTTTCGCTCCCAATTTTTCTATGGAATTTGATAATATCGTAACGGTTGTTTTAACAATGTGCGAGCTGACAAAAACAAACTTTGAGAGTGCATGTTTTCACTTTGTGATGTAACCTATTAGAATGCAACCAAAACTCAAGATATGGCCATTAGGGATGTGCATGAGTACTCGAGTACTTTGACATGACATTGACAATCGATCATGAAAACAATGATCGCAGTGACTAGATCTCTTTTTTCTGATTGGTTATTGCGGCATTTTGGGTGGTACCTGAGGTCTGATTGGTTAGCGTTAGTACAGCATGCCATCCAGACTGGTGAAATTAAGTGAAACTTTGAAAGCGTCCAGTGATGCCAGGAATCACTTTGATCAAGAGCACGATGGGCGGAGCCAATCTATCATATACATAACTTTATAATGAGGACACTATTGTATGAGAATGTTGTAAGTTCTTTGTGCTTTAGTTGCCTGTGTTTCAGCGTTGTTGTTACGGCAAGAGCGCATTCACAACAGGAGGTACACATTCAGACAAGCACGGTCAAGTTCATGTGTGCATTTGTGTCCTTTTGTGCAGATTTAATTTACTTCTATGTTGTATATATCAGATTAATCTCACATAGGATGCGTTTGGTTGAGTTTATTAACCAGCTAGCAAAGCGCTTCAGTTTAGCAGTGTTCATTCACTTTTCAGGAGTCAGCTCAAACGGCAATGCCCGACATTATTGATTATGATTGGGTTATTTGAAACAGTCATTTTCCTTTTAGATGTTTCTTTTTCAAAAACAGTGATGATATTATTAATAATCCAGCAGTGTTATTTTTTCTCGTCATATTTTTTCAACAGTAGGCCTATGTTTTAATTAAAATCGTTTCTCGCCATGGCTTTGAAAATGCGCAGGGATGTCTGGAATCACTTGATAAAGAAGACACAGTTAAGTGCAAGATGTACATCTACTATATACATAACTTTATAATGAGGACACTATTGTATTAGAATTTTGTGAAATCTTTGTGCTTTAGTTGCCAGTGTTAAAGCACGTTGAAGAACCTTCAAGTTCACTTGCATTTGTTGTGCAGATAAAAGTTTAAATTTTACGTTGATGTTGTGCATCTAGGATATCTGATTAATCTCATATAGGATGTGTCTAAATGGACTGTAGTTTACTGGTGTTCATTCACTCTTCATGACGCAGGTGCACTTAGGGAGAGTCCAAATCCACTTTTGTGGACTAGTTTAACAATGGAAAAAATGGTCGGCGTGCCAGGCACATGGTCCAAAAGGGTTATACCTAGTCTCTTAATGAGTCATGGGTGTGTTTTGGTCGTAACATACAATAAACCAATCAGAGTGTCATCTCCCATTCCCTTCAAAAGCACCATGGTGGATTCGCTATTTACATGGCGGAATATAGACACCCGCAACCTAACGACACAGCTTAGATACAAGTGTGTATTGCCACGATTGGTCAAATAATTAGCCAATTTCATTCATCATTACTGCATATAGGTAATTCTGATTCATGCAATGACTATCCATTATGAAATGTAGGCATTTTTATCTTTATGTACACGCCAACAATGTGCACGAACAAACCTCATTTTCAGACCAGCACGCCCATGGGTGAACAGATGAGTGCAAGTGCATTTGCTATTTAAACAACGTGGGCGCTGGACATGAAAATGATAACTGCGTCGGGCTGAAACTAGCAAAAAACACTTGCGTCGTGCCTGGTGTTGCATTGCGCCAGGTGTATGATAGGGCCCATAGTTTCATATTTTAAATATCACTTAACTTTTTTATTATTTCATATTTCATACATAAGAACATTAATATTTATTTATCATACATCTAATTAGGTTCGAAATACACATTTAAAAAGGTAAAAATGCCCATGGAAATCAATTTAGGGAAAAAATTGATAATTTCATTTTTGTCAATGCGGTGAACTAACCACCGCACAGAATATGAAGAATATGAAAAGCTTTGGGTCCAGTCACGGTATCAGCACAAAAACACCCAATCAACAAAATCCCCAAAAATACTGAGATATCATTTATCAATACCGCACAACCCTACATCCCTTCATGATTAAATTTCCCATATACGAAAAAACAAAAACAGACACTGCAGCAACCAATCAGAGCAAAGCTTGAAAAAAACCGTCACGGATCACTGCCTCATTGGCTGCCCACAGCCATCATTCATTCCCTTCCAGCGTAACCATGGTGATGCTGTCAAATATATGGGAAGGCCCACTGATGAACGGTACGGTGAGTGAGGATAGTGGGGGAGGAGGATAGTGTGTGAGAAACACGCCTGACAGCAAAAATGCCAAAGCAAATTCACGTAATCACTTCAAAACCAACTAACATAGTAATTCACCAACATATCAAGCTGGCTTAGTTAAACTCCTCTGCATGAGCAGACTAGAAGTAGCCATTTCAGGAATAGTTTAACCATTGTTCACCCCATTTGTATTATTTTCTGTCTTCTGTGAAGCACAAAAGGAGAGGTTAAGCAGAATGTCTGAGCGGCTCTTTTCTATACAACAACTGAGGATAGTGGTTCATACTGCCAGTGCCAAGCTTCAAAAAGGCATCATAAATGTATTGTATATGACTTGCGCACTTCTTCAGAAGCCATGCAACAGCTTTAATACAACGCAACAAATGCAAGAACCAATGTTGCTTCGCCGTCAATAATAATGACATATCTGGCATGAAAGGTACATTATTTTTAACTGAACACAAAAGAAAGAGATTCCTGAGATCCAGCTCAGATTTTCAGGGAATATTGATTTACATTTTGTTTTTTTCTTCACACTTCTGAAGAACTGTGCATGAATTGCATGCACTACTTTTATCTTGTTTTTATGTTCTCCATTTTCATTGTATGGACATTTGACCATTTGATGTTGTACTGAAGAAAGATAATCATAGAGTCTGAATGACATGATAATGAGGAGATAAACTATGGAAGAACAGTCATTGCAGTCAGCTCGAGATGAAAACCTTCTTTGGTCATCAATGCTTTGATGAAAACATCAGACCTCCGTTTTGTTCAATAAAACACCAGAAATCCAGAGAACTCACTGACTTTACTATCAGATGCAAAAAAAAGTTCTTCTATGACACCTGTATAAATAATGCAACAATTATCCATTAATCTGGCTTTCCCAAAGCAAACAACAAACATGATTATTACTTGTGGCAAAAAAAAACCCGCATCATGACAAGAATAAGAACCTCTCTAAATCCGCTAAAATATCTGTATGCAATATGTATGAATTGAGGTTGTGGGAAATATTGGGTTACATACTAAACTAAAACCAGACTGCAGACCACATACAAGCGAGACTCATATCAACACGAGCTACACACTGCTATGGAAAGAAATCTAAGCTCCGTCACATGAAGCTATTTATGGTATTTCTGAACCTGCTACGACAAAGCTATGAAGTGAGAGAAACACAATGATTTATCACAACCAACAGAATGTCTTTACAAAATGCATTCAGACTCAAGAGTGCATCACTGTGTGCTCTGCACGACTCCTAAGGGCCTGAATCAGGTACAATATGAAATGAGATCCCCCTGGGTCAAATCACAAAGCAAAACCTATTTCCAACTATCAGCTCTCACTCTTAAACACTAACCCTATGGTTTTGCGCATTAACAGGCCAGCAAACGCTAGTCTCAGGTATGCAATATTTATCAGGAACGCATCACGACACAAAAGTACTGGAATCAGCATCCTCAAAGAACAAACTCATATCCAGTGACATCCAGTCACTGATCTGCCGGAGTCCATGTGACATGCACTGTATTTTTGGAGCAATAAATGCCAGAGTTTGATTTCTGATGCTCTCTAAACAGAGAAGTGCAGATCCTTACACACCCACTTCTGTGGATCCCCCAGGAATGCTGAAAATAACATGAATTTAGTCATTCATTTTCGTTCCAGAAGCACTTCACAGTTTCCAGAGTGAATCATCAAACATGCTAGCTGCTAAAACTGTATTTGCCATAGTTCTTGCAGAGTAGCTATAGTTTATGGTATTTGTGTAATATTATAGTAAGCACTGTAGTTAACATAACCAAGAAATAAATGGTATTTGTTGTCAAACAGTAGCCTGAACAGATTTAAAAACTCATAGAAATTAAGCAGGTTTCATAGTTAGTCAACTGGACCATAGTAAATTTTTTCGATTTCACAAATTCCAATGCTTAAACGCGATAGTACTGAAATACCAAAACGGAAAACTAGTACTTATCACATACACAAACCTTACCTTTAGACCACAAACTAACCTTAACACCCTAATCATAAAAAACGAGTAAAAACTCTTAATATTAATCGATAACCACACTAATAGTCCATTTATCGGATAAAAACACTGCCCCATAAGCCCTCGGCATTTAGCAGCCGAGCTAACTTCAATAACACTGCGCTGCTTTGATTAAGGTTTTCACAAACACTGGCTCGTGAATACACCACTTTAAATCATACCACTCTGTTTTAATTAAGCATATAAACGTGATAAACTCATAGTAAATGTAAAAAGAGAGTAAACAATGTGATAAATTTGGGGTTTACACATTGGTTTCGCTTCGGCTAGCGCGTTAGCTTACTAGCTCAGCGTTTGAGGCCCTATTTCAGTACAAAAACACTAAAACGGACAGTAAAACGCATATAAAGTGTGTTATGTGTTGATAGTGTGCATTATAAACCATTATGAATTACAAAGCAGTAATAATATGTGGTGATTTCAGTCTGCTCGACTGCATTGTCACTCGACAACACAAGCAGTCGGATCATTCATCTCTGGTGTCATTTCTCTGCCTGTATCTGGCCGTGTTTTTGAATATTTTTCAGGGTTTTGTAATGTCACCTGTACGTAGTTGCTCTCGCAGTACTCGGCGACTCTCTCTAGGTTGGCGTAGCTGTCCAGCAGAGCTCCTCGACCAGCAGGAATCTCCTCTTCCAACAGCATCTGCAGCTCCGCCATCTTCACATCTTACTGATGCATGCAGGAGGAAAACACCACCATCACACTCCCTCTCCCTCAATGATACATGCAGGAGGAAAACACCATCACATTACCCCTCTCTCTCTCTCTTTCACATTCACACTCACACATTCTCTTTCCTCCTCCCCTATATGTTTCTTTCTATTCGTCACTCTTTTCTGTCTTTTTGTTGTATTCTTACGATGCTCTATACATGAGAATGGTTTTCATCATTTGATAGACTTTTTTCTTTTTTATTAGTATTTAAAGATTTCAGTTAAAAGATTGGATTTAAACATTGTTCATAGTTTATGGAATGTTGTTGTCCGTGGCATTTTGAAGGAATGAAGCTCTAAAAACAATGGCATATAGTTTTAATAACCTGGACCGTTTCTAAATGACATCGCATTGATCTTATCAATTTCTGACCCACAAAATGTGGAGCACACGCCATTGTCCATGTATAATTCACATTTCCCAGAAGAGGCTGTCAGGGACGTGAGATATGAGTCCTTCAGTTCCTCTTGCTGACTGTGATCCAGGTGTCATCTTTGGGTGTGGTCACCAGCTCATACCTGGCCTCAACCACCTGCCCTTCCACCCTGTGCAGTCTTAACCTGCGCACCAGAGTGCTGAGCAGCACTGCGGCCACAGTATATGCAAATCTAAAGAGAGGAAGAGAAGGGACAGGGAGAGTAGATTTGTGAACTATGTGACATTTGAATGTTTCCTAAAGGAACAGTTCACCCAATGATGAAAATCTGGCATCATTTACTCACCCTTGTGTTGATTAAAACCTATATAAATGTTTTTTTCCCTTTGACAGAACAATGAAAAAGATATTTAGCAGAGTGCCCTATATGGGGCCAGGGACCACTAGGGGGCCTCAGCACACTTCAAAGGGGGCCGCAAGATAACAAATCATTTTAAAATAAGACAAAACCAGCTTTAAAATAAGCTACTGTAAAACAGCTAATAATCATGATATAAACTGATATTATACTTCTTATTTTAATTAATTATCTAAAAAAAAAAAAAAAA
>RJVU01051519.1:4812116-4856018 GCA_003731715.1 Anabarilius grahami | reverse complement strand
ATAATACTGTACAAGTGAGTACAGCTACATACGTTTCTAGATGTTGTGGTGTTTAGCAAAATATATATATTTTTTTTTTTACATTTTCTTTAGGAAGGGCTGTTTCAGAATACTTGAATGATTCTGAGGAAAAGGTTGTCGTTTCAAGTGGGGAGGTCATAATTGTATCTCATTTGCCGGTTTCTGACAATCTTGTGGATAAGAAAGGTATGAAAGCACTGTGTTATTTGTTAACATTCATACAGTGAACAACCCATCCAAACTAGCTTTTACCTGGAAGTGTTTACGTCTTCTAGTCCCGCAGATACTGGATTATGGATTATGGGCAGCAGGAGCTCTCACTGCGTTTGGTGTCTGTGTGCTCATGGTGGCTGTTATAATGCAGCGGGCCAGACCTCGCCCTCAGCCCGTTCCAGTGTGATGTTAATAAAATGACAAAATAATGTGGGCTTTTTTTTTTTTTTTCTTTTTGTGATCACTCATATCAATCAGACAGAGATTGATCAAGAACAACTTTTTATTGCTAAAACCTTAAAATGGGCAAGCATTTCTAATATATATATATATATATAAATGACAATGTATCAAAATATAGTAGAAAAGAAAAACTTCTTCAGGTGCCTTATGCAGTGATGTCCTTCTCTTCTGCTTTTGGATGTTCCATTTCCATTGACATTAAAAACTCTGAGGGGAAAACAACATGCATATAATATGTATTAATCATGCATGAAATTTTAGAATTTCAGTTTAGATCACCAAGTTATATTCAGAATTATTTTTCCCTGTAATAAGGATAAAGTTTAAAGTAACCAACTCTTTATTACCACATTCAGTGTTATGGAAAATAACCATCATGACAGAAATTCACAAGTATAAATTGTAAGAAATAAGCTACATTTTGAGACCAGAAATGCATCACAAAACTATAACAGTTACAAACACAGGTAGCCATTTTTTTTTTTTTTTTTAAGGAAATTAACTAATTTCTGTATCAGTACAGCTGTCAAATCATGTGACAAAAGAATGAACGTCTCAGACCCGAAGTCTCGGGAGGTGAACTAATCATTTCTGTTTCCAGTACAGACTGTATTATAGCCTATGGTGCTGTCACGGGATGAATGAACGACTCAAACCCGACGACGCGAGAGGTGAACTAATCAATTCTGTTTCCTGTACAGAACCTATAGGATGTTTGCACATGGGTAGTCGACCTGAAATGAACAAATCCCTCAATGAGACAACTCCATGTTCCTGAGTCATATTAAAGATGTGTTCAAAAACTTGCACTTTGAATCCCGTTTTCAAAAGTTTGCATCTTCAGGCCCCCAAAATGCTGTTGTTGTGTAAATGGGCAGTCGTGGCCTAATGGATAGTCGGACTTGTAACCCAAAGGTCATGGGTTCGAGTCTCAGGTCTGGCAGGGATTGTCGGTGAGGGGAGTGAATGTCCAGCGCTCTCCCCACCTTCAATACCACGACTGAGGTGAGACCCTTGAGCAAGGCACCGTACCCCCAACTGCTCCCCGGGCGCCGCAGCAATGGCTGCCCACTGCTCCGGGTGTGTGTTCACGGTGTGTGTGTTCACTGCTGTGTGTGTGTGCACTTGGATGGGTTAAATGCAGAGCACAAATTCCGAGTATGGGTCACCATACTTGGCCACATGTCACTTCACTCACTCACTCACGAATGGCCAAAACGCATAAAACGTATAAAACATTTTTAGTTGAAAATGGTGTCATCTAAACAGCCCCTCAGAGTAATGGCTGCAGAAAAATCAGCTTTGCAGCCAATCACAGGAATAAATAACATTTTAAAATAATAGAATGCATTCATTTTACATTTTAATAATATTAGTGTTTTTACTATGAAAATACTGTTTTTACTGTATCTTCAAATAAATGCAGCATTGGTGAGCATAAAAGATATCTCTTATGCTCACCAATGCTGCATTTATTTGAAGATACAGTAAAAAAAAAACAAAAAAAAACGTAATATTATTAATGTAAAATGAATGTAATTTATTCCTGTGATGGCAAAGCTGAATTTTCAGCATCATTACTCCAGTCTTCAGTGTCACATGATCCTTCAGAAATCATTCTAATATGCTGATTTGGTGCCCAAGAAACATTTATTAGTAGGAATGTTCAAAAACATTGTGCTACTTGATACTAAGCCATGATACTTTTTTTCCTAAAGATTGAATGGCCTTAATAGACTTACCCCCGGTTTCACAGACAAGGTTTAAGTCTAGTCCAAGACTAAATTGCATGTTTGAGCTGTTTTAACTGAAAGCAACTTGCACTGACATATCTTGAATTGTGTCAGTGCCATTGTTTTGTCTCAAGACGCACACCAGTGATGTTTTCTAAGGCACGTTTATAAAAGCTACTTAAATGTCCTAATTAAACTAAGGACTAATCCTGGCTTAATCTAAGACCTGTTTGTGAGGCCATTTTTCAGGATTTAATGAATAGAAATGTCAAAAAAGCGGCATATATTTGAAATAAAATATCTTTTGTAACATTATAAAATGTCTTTACTGTTACATTTGATAATTTAATGCATCTTTGCTGAATAAAAGTAATTTCTTTAAAACAATCTGATCCCAAATGTTTTGAATGGAACCTTTTTTTGTTATTCTGAAATAAGTGTCACTGAATTAAATGCATAACTTAATATGGTTACGTGATGACACAGTAGCATATAAATTTTAGTGCTCTGTTTTGCATGCATTTTTTTTTTTTTTGCAGTACACCTGTATTAATTTTCCAAACATAGCCACAGTTAAGCAGAAGATTGTTCTCTGAACTTCAACATCCTGTAGCATTTACCTTCTGTGCGGTCGATATCTGGACTTGTTGACATCAGAACCCAGGCCAGCCCAACCAGCAAAGTGACGACCAGATTCACTATGATCCAGGGATGAAGGAAGCTGTGCTCTGAGCCCGGCTGCCTGAGAGGAGACACAACAACAGCTCCACTTTTATTACTGTAGAGTATTTACCCAGCATGCTCTAATTTGAGGGGTCTTACCAAAGTGTCACATTATCGCTGGAGTACTGATTATAGAGATTGATGCGATCACTCGTCATCTGCTGGCTTAACAATAAAACGAGCGCACAGAAGTACACTGAAAAAGAAAAAGTATACAATAAAACATTGCTGTTTACATGTATGGCTACAGACCTTAGTTAGGGTAGGTGCCATATTGAATTTAACACAGATAAAAACAAAGCTCTGAGGGATGTAACTTTCAAAAAGTTTTTTCATAAAGACATTTTGACAGCTGAACAATTGGTATGTTGTTAAACGAATAATTGAATGCACTGTATTCTATCCCTCACACTCTCATTTTCATTCCTGTCAAAAAATAAATATGGCGCTACCCTGACTGAGTACATAAGGAAAAACACAGAAGGAAATGTGATAAACTCACAGAGGGAGGCAAGTGCCACAGGACTCAGGGTTAGCAAACTCCGCATGGCAGCAGTGGCTTTGGCCAGATTCAACCTATTAGGAGAGAGAACAAACACTAATTTAATCTCGAGGGCTCTGACAGCTACAAACACTTGTGACTACGGTGTTTACTGTACTTTTGTTTGTGTTGGTCCAAGTGAATGGGCATTTAGGTTTGGTGATTCACCTGTCGAAGGCAGAGACGGTGCTGAGAGCCAGCAGCAGGTAGAGGAGGGACTGTGCGGGGTAGGCCAAGGTATGATACTGCTGCAGGAGGTTGGAAAGAGTGCTCAACTGTTCCCCAGCCAACACATACACCACAATGATATTCCACACAGCATAACCAGCCAGGAAGCCATGAGAAAACAGGCCAACCACTCTGTGTAGTAAGAACAGTCAACGACATGAAGAATAAAATAAAGATAAGTAAAGGTGACTTGACTATTTTTGGTCAAAAAGGCACCTTAGGCATAGAATGACCTAAACATTTTAAGTTGGAGTCAAAATCAGTTGAACAGATCTGAACGAACTGAAAAATAACGTGTCATTTAAAACCAAATGTGGAAAGGACACCTGAAGCCACTGTGTACTCTTATGGAGACATCTCTAGTGGTCCACATTGAACGGATGTCCATAAAGCTCTGCTCCATCGGGCCACTGGCCTTCCACTGGTCCACTCGCTCAGCTGCTTGAAAACGACCTGTCACCAAATAAATAAAGTTTAGATGTGAAAAGTTGCAACTTATAAACCTGCACCATATACACAATCTTGCTTGAAACTTACGGCTTCTCTCCACAAACACCTTCCCCACAGGCTGGCTCTGCCCTTGGGGAGCGGAAAACAAGGAATGCTGGGGAACTGGCGCCTGGGGGTCAGTGATGATATCATCATCCTCTACGTCCAGTTCATTGTTGGACTGTGTTTCTGTTACTTTAGGTTTTACTCTGAAGAAAGAAAGAAATATAAGTGTTAATTCAATGGCAAATTAAATATATCAGTGATGCATATCCGGAACCTACTTAATTTTCAATAATCAAATGGTTTAAGATAAGAAAATGACTTACTTCCTCTTTTTTGGTCTGCGTGTCACCTCTTCATCAGTGTTCTGATCCACCATATCTCCATTTGACACCAGGTCTGCCTGATCTCCCTCCACATCTGATCAATCAGAACAAATCAGAATTATTATGTGGATGTCTATGTTAAAGGGTTAGTTCACCCCAAAATAAAAATTCTTTCATTAATTACTCACCCTCATGTCATTCCAAACCCATAACACTTTTGTTCATCTTCAGAACACAAATGAAGATCTTTTTGATGAAATCTGAGAGCTTTCTGTCCCTCCATTGACAGCTATGCAACTACCACTTTCAACCCCCAGAAAGGTAGTAAAGACATTAATAAAGTAATCCATGTGACTCCAGTGGTTAAACTTCAATTTTATGAAGCGACGCAAATGCTTTGTGTGTGCAAAAAAACAATAAAATATGTGAAATATATTCACATAAAATGTCTTTTTCTACCTTTCTGTGGATTGAAAGTGGCATTTGTGTTCGGAAGATGCATGAAAGTGGGTTTGGAACGACATGAAGGTGAGTTAATAATGACAGAATTTTCATTTTTGGGTGAACAAATCCTTTAATAAAATCACACCTCTACAGGAATCAGATCAGTTGAATTGAACAGGACATGCAAATGAACAGTGTTTTTACCAATGGCTTGTGCTTTCTTCTTCTTTTTCCTCCTTTGTGGCGGATTGTCCAGAGGCTCCGGGGTCAAAGGTTCCTGACATTCGGATTGTCTGCGACTGGTAAGTCCTCCCATTTCCATTCCACCATCTACAAAGGTTAAAACAACCTCATCACAAGTGCTCACAATGCTTCTACAGGTGATATCATGTAGTCAAGTTTGGCTGGTTTGCAATGTGTAGCAGCTAGGGGTGTAACGGTACATGTATTCATCCCGAACCGTAATGGTACAGACGTCACGGTTAGGTGCATACAGTCAGATGACGAATGCAGTCAGTCACAGAAGATCCACACTCCAATCCAGAAGGGGGTGCGTGCGGTAATGCAACGCTGTTTGCTAACCGCCACAAAAGGAAAAAGCGCAGAAGAAGAATAACAGAAGATCTACGCATAGATATGTTTACGTGTAATCTCTAAACCAGTGTTTCAACAGCGGAAAGACATCAATAAAATAGCTTGAGAATAATATCTCACGTAGCATTACATTTACCTCAGTCAAGTCATTTAGTGTCGACAGCATGTTAGACTGGACAAGTATGGCAACACCATACTTTAATCCACTTAAAAGATCCAATAGCTTAAAGTCGGCATGAAACTGAAGTTGCGACTTTTCTTCCCTATTGTGACATACTGTATATCCGAGTGAAACGGCTTCTCGAACAAGAAAAATGTAGGGTGGAAATTCATTTTGTCCATCGGGAATTGACTGGATGGTTGTGGTTTAAAGTAAACTAATGTGAGTGACAGTGAGTGATATATATATATATATATTTTTTTTCCCGTTTGTTTGTTCTTTAACATTAAAGGGGCTCTATGTAGGAATTACACCCAGTGGTCGAAATAGGTACTGCAGTCCAAATTCAAAATATTGTTTGCCCCGCCCCCTCGTTCAAAGACGTCGGTGGCCAGCTTGGCATGCAACAAGAGGGAGCGCAATTGACAATGAAAGCTGAGGAGACTTACATATTGTAAGCTGAGGAGTTGATTTATCTGTGTTTTAATATGCTGTCGTTCATAGAGATTTTTAGATGGATGCAGAGGCTTTTTTTTAGTTCAGGTAGAATCTGCAATTCTCTGACCAAGTTTGTTTGCTGGTTTCCATGGCTACAATACGCTGTGTTTCCCGCCAACTGGCAACCTGTGATGTCGAAATACTATTGGATAAACTGGCAGCACGCGGTTTCGCACAGACCAAAACAAAGACAGACATTCCGACACGAAACGCACATTTCAAAGTAGAACATCTGGCTGTAGCATTGTTTTTCTGAGAAACAAGTAGGTGAACTTAGCATGTTTCCTAAATATCTGCAAACATATTGGGGTATTTTTATGCTTCATTAAAGTAAAAATCTTACATATAGCCCCTTTAACATTAATGACACAGACGGCAGCAGGTAGGCTATCAATATATTGCATCCAATATATTGACACACATCCAATTTCTTTCTCAGATGTTTACATTCAGTTAAGATATAACCGACTGTGTTTATAATGATACTTGCCAAGACTTCTATTTTGCCATAATTTTATGTGTATTTGTCCATGTAAGAGCAAGAAGTATATTTGCGCGCTCTCTGTGTGTGCGCTATGGATGAAGCGTTATATGCCTCACACCAGACGAGTCGTGTTCTCAAGTTCAAGGCGGCAGTGCAAAACAGTGGTTCTAATCACCATACAGGCCAAAAAGCTCACTATAAGAATGAAAAAAGTGGCGTAGATGTGTTTTACTGTAAAAACTGCGCAAACGGAAAAAGAAAGGACAATATTATATCTCTCCAAGCACAGACTTTATTAAATACACTGACAGAAAAATATTGAATAATGTCTATACACACTCTTCCAGCCTAGGGTGAAGTCATTATGTAGATATATTAACAACAATTTGCGACAAATTATGTAATTTAATGGAAAACTATGTGAGTGACGCTCTGTGACACGGCAGGATTTTGAACAGCTCTGCGCCGGTGCGCCCTTTATTCTTAATCGTCTGTATTTTGCAACTAACGTTAATATTCTCGTAATATTCAACGTAAATACATTAGCAATGTGACGCACCACTGCACCTTAAAATAAGTGCTTCTTTCAACAGGAGGTGAAATGGAAGTAGCAAATTCAATTTTAGGGTGGCCAATCAGATGTCAGGCTCTGGCTCTGCCACTGTTAACAAGCCCCACTGTCTCCTATCATGTGTGTAGTTTATATCACCTAAACTCACCATCAGGTTCATCCACACTCTCAACATCTCTCTTGGCCTTCTTTTTCCTACTCTTTGGAGCAGGCATCTCCTCTGTGTAGGACAACAGAAGAGCTTCATTATATGATGAATATAATGTTAATTAACTAATAAACATCACTTTTAACTAGAAACTTAAAGACAAATCAAACAGACATATCATAAACCTTTAAACACTATAACCTACACAAATACATAGGAGGAATGGCACTTATTGCCAAGAAGAGATCTCAAATGTGAAAGAAGTTTCAAAGAGAAACACTCACCTGCTGTGTCTTGACTATGTTTGAAGGCATAATGAAGAAAGAGGAAGAAAATAAGACACTCAGCGTGTGGTTTTCCTTTACAAATTTCAATGTAAACATCTAATCTGCTAGATGATCTTACCTTGGCATAGATGGCAGTGCTCGTGGTCCCCGCTAAAATGTTAAAAGGTAATATTAGATTAGCAAAAAAGCAGTTCCAGTCAAACTCAAGCATCACACGCTGAACCTGTTGAGGGCTCTACATTTGTGTATTGTGTCTAATCAAGCTTACCATCGTCTTTTTTGCCATTCCACTCAAGAGTACAGGGTGAACATAAGGGAAGTAATGTGGACATTTGCGCATACACAAACAAACGTCTCGGTGCACTTAAAGAAAGGATTAATGCGAGTCTAAATCTGAGAAGAGCATCTGCCAAGCAGCAGGATTATGTAAGGAAGGATCAAACAGTGTTACTCAACCTTCTGACATAAACACACACAAGGGTTATTGTAGTTAACTAAAACATTTACGTTACTTACTTCATTATCAACATTGATAATAATAAGAAGACATTTTTCTTGAGCAGCAAATAAGCATATTATAATGATTTCTGAAGGATCATGTGACACTGAAGACAAGTAATGATGCTGATTCAAATTCAGCTAATTCAGTAATTACAGCTTTGTCATCACAGGAATAAATTACATTTTAAAATATATTAAAATACAGAACAGTTATTTTAACCCTCTGGTGCTCTATGGTCACTTTTTAACCCCCCCAAAAATATATATATATTTTATTTTTTACTTCATCGGAACAGTATGAACTCTTGGTGACTTTTGTAACACTCGCCAAGTTAACATACACACAAAACAATTGTAGAGATGATTCGAAAAGGTTAAATGGCTAAAAACAAATTGTCGCATTTGTATTCCTTGCGGTCAAAAATGACTGCCATAGAAATATGAAAATACAGAGACTTTTTTGGAGGTACAATCTACAAATAAGCCACAATGCAGAAAAAAAAGCATATTAATTGAAAAATAATCATAATAAAAAAATTATTTGAATAAAAATTGATTAATTGTAAAAATTGTGGAAACAAATTGATCATAATTATTATATTATAAATAAATTATAAATATTACTTAGTACCATAAAATTCCCTCAAAATAGAAAATATGAAATAAAAAACGTTAACCAGAAATATGAGGTGTTACAATGAGGTGTTTAGTCACTTTTGACTTTTTGAGAGGAGTGAGTATGACCCCTAAATGACCAAAAAAATTAATTTTCTTTTGGTTTTAGGGGTCAAATATGATACAGGCATTTTTGTGAGATTCACATTTTTACCATGCTAATAAAGCAAAAGAAGATTTATCTCCTCAGATCTAATGTAGCCTAGCCAATCTAAATGACCTCAGTACTGATTTGATTTATTAATTCATTTATTTGGTATTACTTCATTCCAGACTAAGTCTTAAGCATAATTTAACAGAGATAAACAAATTGTAGTGGATAAGCTCGGAAAGCCTAGTTCTCTACATTTACGAACCTACAGAGGGAGCAAAAGCCTGTGACTCTCAGGCCCGGTTTCACAGACTAAACTAGGATTAGACCTTAGCTCAATTAGGGTATTTAAGTATCTTTTATAAACATGCCCTAGAAAAAAACATTACTGGTGTGCATCTTGAGACAAAACAATGCTAATGACATGTTTTAAGATGTCAGTGGAAATTCCTTTCAGTTCAGACAGCTCAAACATGCATTTTAGTCTAGGACTAGCTTAAGCCTTGTCAGAGAGTTTACCTTTACGACAACTGTTCTGCTCGTCAGTGTGAAGCTTGTATTCAGTAAAATCAATTGGAATGGTAAGCAGGATGAATACAGCTCAAAGAAACATAAACACATTGGAAATGTAATGAATATCCCAGACCTACCCTCTGTCCTTGAGGAATTGGAGGGAGATCTCTTCTCCTTGTGCTGGGAACCTATGTACAATAATATATTTAATTCACGTCTGTGAGCAACAAACTACTGTACAGAACACGAGGATTCTCATTCAAGCAAGTAACAAACCTTTGCTTCCGTATCCATTCTTAGGAGTTGAATAATATAAGCTTTATCGATTTAATTAATGAGTAAACATTATCTTTGAATTATCATGTCGAGATTTTGTTTGGCACGTTGACTATTGTTGATGTTGGAGACGAGTGGGCGTGTCTCACTTCCCTGACGTACTATCTGTACTAGAGGCGCGCGACAATTCAGACCGTAATTATGTGTATATAAGGGCAGATGCTGTTACTCGCTGTCAGATATAGCTAAAATCACACTGCAATTTAAACACTTTTAATGTTTTTCTCGAAATAGAAATATGATCAATTATTTTAATTAAAGTCCTACTAGAGCATGAAAATAAGCATGTAACTTCTCTGTAATGCAGGGGACATTTTTTTTTTCTGTTTAAAATAAATAAAAAGGTTTGTTGTAAAATGCAAAATACAGAATTTGAGCAAAATGAAATGAGTAAAACGTTCAATTAATTAAATATGAATTTACAAAATGTTAACTTAAAATGTCAGTGGTATAAAACCATCAATCCTTGTGAATAGACTTTTATGGAAAGCCTTAAAGGGATAGTGGATCCAAAAATAAAAATTCTGTAATCATTTTCTCACCCTCATGTCGTTCCAAAACTGTGTGACTTTCTTTCTTCGGCTGTACATAAATGCAGAATATATTTTTTATAAATGTTTCCGTTTTTGTTTTGGTCCATACAATGGAAGTCAATGGCCTCCCTTGTTTGGTTCCCAGCGTTCTTCAAAATATCTTATCTTGTGTTCCGCAGAAGAAAGAAATGCATAAAAGTTTAGAACAACATAACGATGAATAAGCGATAAACTATCAATTTTCAAGTTTTCAAATTTCTGATGAAAATGCCAGTGTCCCATAAAAGCATGCCAACTCAAGAGATGTTAGTACTGTTCTTCTCATTTCTCCTCGTCACTCCAGACCTGGAAATCCTCAAAATCAAATACAGTTTAAAGTGGATTAAGAGTTCTCAAAAAATACTTAATATTTCTTTTGGGGAGCTGAAGCTGTGCCTAATTATATTAGGGCTGCCACTACTTTATATGAATTTAAATCACAGCTTTAAAGGGATAGTTCACCCAAAAATGAAAATCATCCCATGATAATTTGGCGGAAGCTAGTTATTATACTTAATAAAGTTTTAAATATGGTTATTTTTCTTACAAAAACCCATTGCTTCACTTCAGATGGCCTTTATTAACCCTCCGGAGCCATATGGATTATATTTATGATGGATGGATGCATTTTTTTGGGCTTCAAAACACACCCCCCTTCACTATCATTATAAAGCTTGTTAGAGCCATGCACATTTTTAAATATATCTCTGATTGTGTTTGTCTGAAAGAAGATAGTCATATACACCTAGGATGGCTTGAGGGTGAGTAAATTATGGGATAATTTTCATTTTTGGGTGAACTATCCCTTTAAAACTTGTTTTTAATGGCTTTTAACCATTGACTGACTGACTGATGTGTCTTGTGGTGTGATGTGTTATTTTACAAATGATGTAAAGCAAAGCATATTGGTCAACATGTGTTGTTTTAATTGTGCTATATAAATAAAGTGACACTGACATTAATAAAGGTTTAGGTTTTATAAATTTTTTCACAAGGGCAAACAAAATGTCAACAAAATCTTGACACCTGAAAAAAATGTGAACAGAACATATTTTATATCAAGACTAACATTTTCACTGACAAAACACATTATTCCCTCCATAAAAGGTGAAAAAGGAAGTTTATTTGCATATCCATGCCCATCTGCACTCCTACAGTATCCCTGAGCTCTTCTCGCGGCATCTCTTCATATTAAGACTGGTTCGTTGATCTGATCCATGCGGTCGGTACCCACTGTGGTTCATCCTGAGCTCTTCTCACTGTAGTCAGCAGCTGCACACATGCGGCCTGCAGGCCGTCGTTTACAATCACATGATCGAAGAACTGACAGTAATGCTGTTCCATCTTGCGTCCTGCATCCTCGATCTCCTGAAAATCTTCATCCTGTCTCAAGAGAGAGAAAATATAGAGAACAATGGAGATACTTTAAAGACAGCAAACATAAACTGAAAAGTGAAACAGTGATAAATCGAGTGAACACAGGTAAAGATGCAAGCTCACCTTAAAGGGTCGGCTGATGTAGTAATTTGTGATGATATGAGAGTTCATCCGTGTGCGTTTCATCTGCTCAACAGTAGGAGGCTTTATAAAGATGACATACGCCCTCAGCTCTGCGGTCCTCACTGACTCTAATGCCTGAAGGTCAAGAACATAGCAAGCAAAGTAAATCGTCAGAACAAGTCAGGCATAATTCAGAATAGACAACATTATTGCTTCATTAATTTTATGAATTGTTCTTTGGAGGATTGTGAGTGGTTTCCCCATGCAAAACTTGTCATGATGCCAGGCCTGTTAGTGTGTTCTGGGGGGTTGCTGGCCTATTTCAAAAGAATCCACCAGCAGCCTGTGTGATACTCTGGTCTCCAGATTCAATTCAGTTCAGTTCAAATTTATTTGTATAGCGCTTTTCACAATACTTATTCATTCAAAGCAGCATTACAGAAAATTTCTTGTTTCAATGTTACAACTGGGAAGTATTCTGTTATCAGCCAGAGATGAGTGTGTCAATGTAATGTCCATATGGCAGTAATATACATCTATAACTTATGGCTTATAGGATAGTTAATTTCATGTATTCAATTAGGCAGAAACAATAAATGTGTTAGGAAGTGATTACAACTTGTGCTCATAATGATGAGTATCAGATATGACTTTTTTTTTTACCTGTTTTATCATCTACTAGGTGAAAATCATAAATCTGATTGTTTAGAAAGATTATATCACACTTATTATCAATAAATAAACTAAAACTATTAAAACATTTCTGTTTCTTGAAATAAAGCTGAAATAAAATAAAATAGAAATATTAGATGAAAAATAGAAATGTTGCCAGGGCAACTAGCTGAAATAAGTTTAAGTTGAAACACTAAAATTACTAACCAGTAATGAACTAACTGAACTAACGCTGAAATAAAAAAAAAATATAAAAATGTCAAGTACAACGAAATTATTAAAAATGTAACATTAAAATGCAAACTGAAAATATAAAAATAACAGATATTTGAAAAATATTAATAAACACATCTATGTTTAATATTTAGGGTTAGTCACCATGAAATCAAAATGGACAATTCTTGTTTAGTTTAGTTTTTATGTTGTTGTTTTTTTAATGGAATTTTGCAGTATTTATTAAAAATGATTTATCCATGCATATCATAATTTTTTTTAATTTATGTGCACTTATAATCTTTAATAAATCAAAACAACTTCCCCTCCCACTTGCAACGACATCTCTTCTCTGATGACGCGTTTACTGGCGCGAGGGCGGGACAACCTGTCACTCATACGACATCAAAGTAATAGCAAACTGCAACCATCCAATCAATTCCGAATGGACAAAATTAAGTCCCGCCCTAAATTTTTTCTTGTTCAAGAAGCCAGTTCACTCGGATATACATATTAAATAATATTAAATATTATCAATACACCTTAATGCAACTAATAACAACAGATAAATATATATATATATATTGCCAGGAGAAACTCACATGTGGCTCAATGTCAATCACACAGATCTTCCCACTTGCCAAAACATCTTTAATCGCATCCACACTAGTGCCATAGAGATGACCTCTCAACTCCCCAAACTCAATAAATCTGAGAAACAAAGAGGAAAAAAGTATCACTGAACTATTTAGCATTAAGAAATTTTTTTTTTTAGATTATAACACCCCCCACAAAAAAACAAAAAAAACAAACAAACAAACAAAAAGACATCAGGAAACATTATCTGTTTCTGCACAGACTAGTATATTCAGACCACCTGTGATTGCAGACCATGGTGTCAAACTGCTCTCGGCTGATAAAGTGATATTCTCTGCCAGATTCCTCATAGCATTTGGGTGGCCGTGTGGTATCTGAGTGGAAATAAAAGTTAGATATCTTCAAAATCAGTACAGTCATATCACACATTAAAGTAAAATTTGTAGTATGAAACTCACGAGGAACAGCTCCTTGGTAGACCTTTGGATTGATCTCAATTAACCTCCTGCGTAATTCATTCACCCCGACACCGGACGGACCTGATGGCATATCGTACATTATAATGTGTAAGCAGGAATGGAGCTACAGGAAGCTGTACATGATCAGCACTATTCTAAAGGTCAAAAGTTTGGGGTCGGTAAGATTTTTTAATGGTTCTGAAAGAAGTCTGTAATGCTCACCAAACCTGCATTTATTTGATCAACAAAACAGTAATATTGTGAAATATTATTACAATTTAACATAACTGTTTTCGATTTAAATATATATAAAAATTTATGTGGAAACCCTGATACATTTTTTTTCATTCTTTGATAAATAGAATGTTCAAAAGAACAGCATTGTTGTGAAACTGAATTTTTTTCCTAACATTATAAATGTCTTTACTGTCATTTTTGATCAATTTAATTCATCCTTGCTGAATAAAAGGTAATCTAACTTACCATAAACTTTTGAATGGTAATGTATCATGGTTTCCACAAAAATATTATAAGCAGCAAAAACAGTTTTCAACATTATAATGAGAAGAAATCAGCATATTAGAATGATTTCTGAAGGATCATGTGACACTGAAGACTGGAGTAATGATGATGAAAATTCAGCTTTGCCATCACAGGAATAAATTACATTTTAAAATATATTAAAACAGAAAACAGTTCTTTTAAATTGCAAAAATATTTCACAATATTACTGTTTTTACTGTATTTTTGATCAAATAAATGCAGCCTTGGTGACAAATCTTAATTATTTTAAAACTTTGACCTGTAGTTCATATATGTGTATTTTGCAGGCTAATTTTAGCCCACTCACCCAGCAGTGCTATGAGGCGGTGTGTGTGCCCTGGATGGTGCTGGTACCGCACCACCTCCTCATAAGGATTGGCCAGGGAACTGTAACAGCTTGTGGGGCAGCGCATGGTGCAGGACTGGGACGTTCCAAAAGCCTGACCTCGCCGTCGACGACAGAGACGCAGACTTCGCCGAAAACCAGCTGACAAGATAACACAAGATAAGATGTACAAAGTATAGAAGCACATTAAAAATGCAAACAGTCATATGACGCTACAAAATCAGGAACAGATAATTAATATATGATATGTGTTGTATTTTGTTATTAAACTAAAATAATCAATGCATGTGATCTAACTGTGATTTTACAACTAAAATAACACTCCAAAATGAGTTTTATAAATGGTCAATATGAAAAAAAAACTTATTCATTTAAGGGCACAATATGTAGTTTTTCGCCACTAGAGGTCGCCTATTCAAAACAAAGGCATAGCTTGATGATGCCAAGATTGAGCGCGGAATCATGGGAGATGTCATCTTCACCTCACAGCCGGTGGAAAAGAATCTGACGGGACTCGGGCAGAAATCATGTTCATGGATGAGATTATTAATGTTACTGTAGCATGAAGCAGAGCAGGGCCGAGTGCTGTGAGAGCAGAAATAAGGCCGCTGGAGCGATTGCAAATGAGAGACGAGCGCGTAACACGGTTCGAGAGCAGCAAAACTTTTATTATGCCACAGTCGCCGCTTCCACTTTTTCTGGTCAAGCGTATGTGTGGTAACACAGCACTGTTTATCATATTAGATACATTTGAGTGTTGAAAATTATGTTATAACGTTACTCTGTGCGTTCGCTTGGCAGCTGCTATGAGACACTTGTTGCACACTGCAGTAAGATAGATCGATATTAGAATATCATTTTAATAAATGCCTGATGGCTTGTGTTGTTAAATGGCATGCCATTAATTTTAAAACATATTGTATGATGGAGAGAATGTTGTATTACTGTTAAGACTAAATGTGTTGATCTATATAATAATAATTAGTTTTCATTCTATAAATATATCCAAACAGTTGTTCCCTTGTCTAATAAAACATAACATATTAAAGCGTCTTTGGTGTTTCCATGGTTTCTACAAAATAAAAGGAAATCAAGGGTAACACAGGTATGATGTCATTGATAGGCGCCGCACGGACATAGTCCATGTCCTGGTAAAAATTGTTTATTTCTCTGGATTTAAACATTCTTGGAAACATCTGGGATAATTTAAGTACACAAGTCAACAAAATATATAACTGTTCTAGTGGTTTTAGGATATGTTAATTCAAAAATCTTACATATTGTGCCTTTAAATCATTAGTATGTACACACATATGTATGTGCAAAATGTAGGTATCTACAACTGACTCGTAGATAAATCATCCAAAGTTGCCTTCATCTGGTCAGTTTTTGTGATGCTGTGAACCATCTAATCTGCTGTAGCAAATATAAACCAGTAAATCTTGTAATATCTGAGAGACACTCACTCAGATAAATCCCCTCAATATTCGTGTTGAATTCACTCTCCTCTGAAACACATCACAAGACACAGTTTATGCATATTTGAACAAATTCAGTGACTTAAAAAAAATTAAATCAGCACAAGCAATGGCAATTGCTTACACACACTCACCATCCTTTAGCTCTTCTGATGTATCATCATGAAGGAAACAGCAACATAAGTTATCAAAGGCAACATTTTATAGTATTTAAAGATCCACTCAATAACATTTTGTGGCACACTTCATCTTTAACGCCATAACACCATTAACATAGTCACAGAAATAGTTTAGGTTGGGGGTCAGTACCGTTAAACATCGACCCTAAACCTGAATTCAGTACATTTTTCTCCTGAAATGTTCAGGACTTACCTACCAGATTCAAACGCCTCCTCATCTGCGCACAGGGAACACAAACACACAGGTGTGAGTATAACAAGCATTATATAGATAAGATTTTAATACTCATTTAAATCAAACAAGAAAACTTACCAGCTTCAACACATTTTTCATCTATGGCAATCATATCATCCTCTGGGGGGGGGAAGGAAAAAGAGGCAAAAAGAAAGATCAGAGATGAGTCCAAGGTCTGTTTAACACTGCAGTGTGTGAGCAAAGCAAGAGTGTAACTGGTCTGTTTTCAGTTTCTAATACACAACTGAACTGCGGCCCTATACAGAAAACAGTGATTTTTTTCGGGATACTACATTTTCCATTAAAAATGGACATAAATTATAAAATGGTTTTCTAATTCACAAGAGGAAGACCACATTTACATCCAAGAGTAATTCATCTATACGGAATGGAAATAAAACCTCAAAATTTCAAAAACATTTTTAACTTTCTATTCATCATAGAATTCTGCAAAAAAAAGTATCATGGTTTCCACAAAAATATTAAGCAGCACAACTGTATATAATGTTAGAAATTATAATAATTATAATAGAAATAGTGCATTTTCACCATATTTTCTGCACCCACACTTCTTCTAAACTCATTGTATATCCACTATATATTCGGGTGGGAAGTGTGAATACTGTAACCTGTTACAAACAGGGTTGTGTATTTCTAGACTCTTGACTAAATGCTCACCTTCATCCACTGTACTCACTGCAGGTTAGCATGGAAACAAAATATAACCAATACATAACAGTTGAATTAAACACATACTGAATAAATGCACATATAAAAGAATAACAGCATTTATACAGTTTACTCACAGGTTTTGACACAAGTGTGAGGTTGATAAGGCTGAGACCACCAAAACTCTTTCTGCTTCCTACAAACGCACACACAATCACATTTGGGTTTTAAAATTGGGGACGGCAGTGATTATCAGCATAATCTCAAATCACATTCAAGTCAGCTGCCAAATCTCATCACATCATAGCCTATGCAAGGTGTAATTATTCTGTCACAGACCTTTAACCCCTGACTACTTAGAACTGACCTTTTCAGCAAGCTTGTGGAAGGAATGAGGCCAGCGCAGGCAGAGATGCTGGGTAGTTTTACAGCCTGCCACCAAAGGGTGTCTGACTGATCCACTATCTCTAATATATCTCCCTTCCTGAACACCATGCCGGCATCTGCGCAGGGAATGGAAGGGTCCAACTGGGGATTGTAGTCCACCATGGCTCTCACATACAGCTTGTGAAAAGAGAGCAAATGTCATGCACATGTACAAAAGGCCAAATATAGACACAGATCTATATACCGATTCCAAGGAACTGGATGCTTGATTCCTGCCTTTTCTTTTTTTTTAAATAACGATTAGCTCATCGGGTATTCCGTTCTATTTCTGCTATAGACTAATCAAGTTGAAGTTTATTTGCTCACCATGGTTTGGTTGTTGACTGGCCTGTCAGTGATGGGAACCACCTTAAACATTATGGTTCCATGGGAGTGAGCCTGTGGCAGGAAATAAAGACACAAAATATTCATGAATATTGATTTAGCATTGTATTCTTTTATTTCTCTTTAAATTAAATGAGAATAGCTTTGTGTTTTGGTAAAGTAGATCACTGGTTTGAGATAAGGAGAGTAATTTATTCTACTTTAGCAACCAACGCAAAGTCTTATGGATATATATATATATAACGGCTGGTCCAAAGTGGTTTTGGGCTAGTCTAGCCAGTAGACTTGAATAGTTCAATGAAAAAGCTGTTAAAGCTAGTCAAGCTGGTCTTGCTGGTGAAGACAGTGTAACAGATGCCAGCTGGCAAGAGCTGTGCAGGTAAACCTCACTCTCCTGGCCTCAAGAGACACACTAGCAACTGACACTTATTAGCCTGCTTGCCTCCCATGCCGACTGTTGCCATTTGAGCCCTGCTCAATGTAGGCCGAGCAGAACTGGTCACATTGGTGCCATGACCCGGAGGGGAGTGAGGTTTAAGGGGGTGAGTGTCAAGAAGGCCAGCTGCTATGAGCTGTGACAGAATCAGTTATACTAGCTAAACAGCAAGAGGGGACAAAACATATAACATGTACTCATAAGAGTGAAAGTGTGTACTAACCAGAATTTGTATGATCTGTTCTGGTTCCAGTCCAAACACAGGTTGACCGTTTACTTCCACCAGCCTATCTCCAGCATGCAAAAGACCTTCAACAGGAAGCACATAGACAAAAATGACTCTGTTAGACATGTAATATAAACACTGAGAGTATACGATATGTATGGCATATCAGAGACACAAATAGAGATGAGAGGTTCAGAAAAAAACAGTACAGTCAGGGAAACCTCACCACTGCGGTCCGCCAGTCCTCCATGTATAACCCGAGCAATGTATATTTCCCCTGTCACGTCATCTCTCCTGATTGTTGCTCCCTATATGTTAGAAGAAAGCAGATATCAATCTGCAAATTTCTACAAGGCTTCATTCGATATGTATGAAGCACAAAACATGCATTCATCAAACATCATTGCTACATCTGATGGAAGTGGCATGTCAGGATTATTCAATGATAAACTGAACTGTAATGCTACATGAAGGGAATGAATAAACAGTCAAAAGAATAATCAAATAATTAAGAAGAGAAATTATGATATGAGAAGGGATAGTGTCATGGAGATGATGAAGATGTTAACCCAATGAGAATGACCAATAAAAAAAAACAACAACAATACATCACTTCCAAAAAGGTTGGACAAGCACTAATATGACAATGGCAAGGCCTGGTCGTGAGTGATGACATATTAGATGAATACACACATATTAAATATTTGAAAGACCTGCTTGAGACAGCCAGAATCTGAAAGGATGTTCATAACGTGGAAAAGTGAAGGTAGCCTTATTCCTTTTTCTTGTTTTTCTTCTTCTTCTGGTTAAAGAAACATCCAAATGTGCTGCTGTTCACTTTGTGGTTTTGAGCAGGGCTGGACGTCAAGGACCCATTGGTCATCCAGTGCTTTACATCATCCTGTCTCCTTTGAGAAGATAGCGATGGCTTTGTTTTGGGATTAAAGCATCTCCCTGTTGATAGTACTGGCTGCTCCAGCAGAGAGATAGCAGATGAGGAAGAGGAGGAGGAGGAGGAGCAGGAAGGACAATGGGAAAAGCGAGAGGAAGAGGCAATAGCTGGACTGGTGGGAACACTGAGCGATCTGCTACCCATCCGATTTACCACTGTTCTTGCAGTCTCAGTGCAATGTGGAGATACTGAAGATGTGTTGCTTGTGGATACTAGCTCCTGGAGCTTCTCTACTACATGTGTTAGCATTGTCAAAGCCAGAGAATTCTCCTGCACACTCTCAGATATGCGTTCAGTAGCAGCAGCCATCCTCTCACCAAGCAGGTGGACGTTTTCAGAACTGCGCTCCATGCAGCTGGTGGCCTGCTGCAACGTACTCTGCAATTCAGCCAGACCTTCCTCCTTTTCCAGCCTTGCATGGGAGCATGTGATGGTCTCCCTTACCCGATGACAGTGCATTGGGCTTGGGGGAGCAGTTCGGGCATGAGGGGTTGTTTTCGAAGGTTCTGGAGGAGGATGATAGCAGCAAGATGATGAGGAAATCCATGGGGAAGGTTGGGAGAATGTATGTGGCACAGAATTACCAACATCACTCTCCTCCCCACTGTCTAAATCCTCAATCAAGTTGTCTTCAGAGAAAGAATGAGAAATGAATGGTGAAATGGATGAAGGCAAGAAAACAAAGATCACTAATTAGATAATGCTTTCAGCATACAAGTCGCAAATCTTGATGAATGTAGTAAGGGGAATCTCCAAATCCACAGTTTTGGTCCTTACCAATCAGAACTGAGCTACAGACACAAGGGGTGGAGCAGCTGAGGCTCTGTTTCCATAATGCATTTCTCTGTCGGCAACTGCCAAAAGTGTTGCAGAGGTGTGCGGCGGTGGGAGCAACAACACTTGGGGACACAATCTCGGTGGATATGGAACCACCCACCCGGGGACCTTCCAACGTGGCATCTAAGCCTCCATCCAGCTGTCCCCCAGCTGAGAAGAGTCCACAGTGGGTTGCTTGCCTTAAAGTTTCCCAGTGGCTTTGAAACCTTCTTCCAGTTCTGGTCTATCCATGACAACACACAGCTCATAGTTACCAAACAGAACACTTTACAAGATCAGCTATTAGTGAGATTTAAAAATAAAGTAACGAACAAACTAATATATAAGAAACATAAGAAAGAAGTTTTTAAACCACTAGCAGTCTTTATCGCTGTACCTTTTTGCCATGCTTATCTGAAAGAAAGGCTCCAGCATTGTACATTGAAAGAGCCAAAATAAATCACAGGACAGGTCAGTAAAAGCAAGTCTTAGATTTGCCTGCCACTCCTTTTTCTGGTCATGCTCACCAGAGGCTGATTGTTTTTGACTAAGCAAACAATCCTCATGACTTCCTCATCTTCAGGCAGATCTTTAGGCAGTGCTGGTAGATCTGGCTCATAGTCCCTCAGACTTACTGTGTCATGAGCTGAGAGGAGAGCCTGAAAAAAAATATATGTGGTTTCTATTATTTTTAAGATTGACAAAACATTCCACACAACTAATTGAATACTGGAAGTGTCCATCTTTAAAAACTTCTAATTAAAAGAGACATAACAACATTGTCTACCAACATCTATCGGTCCGTAAAGTCTGGCCTAAAACATTATGAAAATGTCTGGCCGGGGACTTCAAAAAGGTTCTGAAAAGTAGAGAGTGATGGCCAAAACACTAATGACAAAACACTAATCACCTCTAAACCGCTTATTGTTTAAAAATTGTATCTTTAGAAAGAATGCTCACCTGAAAGTGGGGCTGACTGAGGAGGGCATACAGTTCTCGAGCTTCATTTGAGGGGTTTGGGACTGCAAGCAAGTCAGACAGAACCTAGAGTGCCAAAACAAGAGTAATGAGTCAAGACTAGACTCCTTAAAACCAAAACCTCTAATGGTGCTTTTCCACTGCATGGGACGGCTCAGTACGGAACGGTATGGCTCGCTTAAATAGCACCACCTTGGTTGAAGTTCCAAGCGAGCCGTACCGATACTAAATGTGACGTGTAAACACTGCAGATCACTGATTGGTCAGAGAGAATTGTTTCTATGAGCGTCATTGGATTTGAAACACGAAACACGAAACCCGCTAGATTTAAATAGTCAGTAACAGCCACCGCAGTATCATTTGTTCGCGAAACGACTTGCACACAACTTGAAAAAAGAAATGGCTGTATCGTGGTCAGTAGACGAGATGCAGACTTGTTGGTAGATGAGGAGCGGATCCACGGCAGTAGAGGCGGCGCAACTATAACAATCAGTCTATAATCCCACCCACTTTGAAGCGGTACTAAACTGCAGTGGAAAAGCAAGCCGAAAATAAAGTGAGCTGAGCCGTGCCGTGCCGTACCGAGTAGTACCACAAAGTGGAAAAGCGTCATAAGACAGGGATGGCAACTCCGACCCTTGAGATTCATTGTCCTGTAGAGTTTAGCTCCAATCCTAATCAAACACTCCTGCCTCTAATTTTCAAGTAATTCTAATTTGACTTTGAGGGCCAGAATTGCCACTAAGACCTAGATCCAAACCAATACCAGACCTCAAAGGCCCAGACCAGCACTAGGCCTCATAAGCCCGATATTCAGGCCAAAACCTAACCCCAAAGTCACAGACTGGAGTCAAGAGATCTTAAGACCAAGACCACAAGATCAAGACTCCGATTGGTACAATCTGCAATGTTTGCAAATCCTCAGCCACACTAAGAGATCAAGCTTTAGAGGTCATGTTTTGGATATTTTGAACTCCATCAAGAAAGTATAAACAAAGCACATGGTACGAGCAGACCAAACTATGGTGAAAATTAAGGACAGTGAGAGTAGAGCTGACCTGTAGTGAGAGTCCAGACGAATAGGAGAGATACGGCCTAGCTGGACCCTTTATGTGCCTCTGTAGACATTCATACACCTTCAAAGAAAAAAGAGATGTTGAACCCTGACCTATAACTATAATTCTGGAAGTGTATAGGATGGACTCTACCTTTAGTAGGGACTGCAACCAGGGGGCGTTGAGGAGACTGTGCAATAGTTCAGCTCCATTTATATCTTTATTGACAGAACCCCTCACCTCAGCAATCACATATGCTAAGATCTGTGTCAGGCCTGGAACATACAAAGCAAACACCTCCAGAACTTAAAACGTGTTTGGAACATGCCAGTTATATATGATGCTGGATGGCTTCTTTAGCAGCTATAGTAGGGGTAATATTAGCACGTTGCTAATCAGCTAGACAACACTAAATTTAAGTTGGCAGCTTACAAGTTTAAGTAGTTACTTGTATTGCAGCTTATTACCTTTGTCTCCCATCTCCAGTGGAGCTGACCGTTGATCAGTCTCCACATATGGTCTTATTGTCAATCCAGGAGTGTTTTGGGGTTCAGGCAATAACAGAACGATGCACTGACCCTCCTCATATACAGCTGCAAGAAAAAACACATGAACTCAAGTACAACTGCTGATCAGTTATCGCCTGTTATATCCAAGTGAATTGTAAATTCAAGGAAATTTCATGTTTCACAAAAGTACATAAACTTAAGAATACCATAGAACCATTGGCACCGATGGTCTACGATCTACTTAAACTTACACTGCTTTTGGGAAATGCAGTATAGAACTTTTTGTAGTTGTAAATACAATTCATGTTTACAGGCTTACCTTACTTCAGTGGTTAATATTTGAGACATAATGAGTTAGTTTGCACTTAAAACCTTTACAGAGAAATAATGGTGGTTGTTTAGGGTGGTGTGGCATAAAGATCAGGGCTGGTATCCAAAAGTTTGTAGGTAACTACATAATTGTGCACTTGTGCAAGGCAGTTAATCCTAGTTTGGTCCATTGGGACTGTCCTTGTCATTAGTGTACTATATGTTACTCTGGATAAAAGTTTCAACAGTATATGACACATTTGTGTAAGGGCTGATAACCCAAAGGTCCTATAGGTTCCAAAATGGAAATCCAGAAATCCAAGAATGGAGGAGGTCCATAAATGCCCTTGTTACAGTTTTGACCTTGAGCAAAACACTTAAGTACAGGTTACTCCGAAGGACCTGTCCTGGTCCTAAGTGGCTTTGGATAAAAACACATTTGCTACATAAACAATAACGCAAAGAACACATGGAAGAGTGCGCTATAAATTTCTCAACAGGATTTGTTATGAACACTGCAGGTAAAGACACTGGATATTAGTTTGCAGATATTTAGAACAAAACAGGTGCACCTAATTTCAGACTTTGTGACTTAAATGGGTGTGACATAAAACTGTATTTTCAAATATTCTTCTTTCTGAACGTTACTGTCCTTTTAAAAGTAGTTTTAACTCAGTGTTTCTGTATTTGAGTTCATTTGCATAGCCAAATCTGATTCTTGACTGCAGGATACGTATAAAATTTACACACAGCATTGCTGAATCCAAATGGAACATCCCAGGAATACACACAAGGAAGGGTTTAATGATTACAGTGAATAAACAGCCAACTACATTTGTCCCGCAGGGAGCTTCCTTATAGATAAGCCCAGAAGGCAAGAACCACAAACCCACATCCAGACAGAGAGACTTAGAAGCAAATCCTGTTTACTCACCTCCCTTTTCCCTCACGTTCAGTTCGTCTTCTCAGTTTAGATCCCAGTTTAATATTTAACACACTGACGAGCACACTGAAGAGGGTTTAGTTTGCATGATGATGGTCAGTTTTAACTTACTCAAAAATGATGGTATGAACTGAAGGAATAACATGGATAGTATTCCATAACAGAGCACAGAAAAGTCCTCTTGGAAAAAAGAAGCGTAATCCTTCTCTATCCCGCTTAATCCCTCACAAGCAAATGAGTCAGCTGGGGAGAGAGAGTGTGTAGGAATGTGAGAGAGGAAATTAGGAAGAGAGGGATTGGATAGTCAGGATGTGACTATGAGTGAATTTATCTCCTTTCATATTCTTTCACGTCATTCTGTCACAAAACTCCTTTAGTCTTTCAGCTATTGATTCATAACACATAATCAGACACAACACACACTCAGTGCCACATTCTCACTATCACACACATTCAGTGATTAAGATTTAATCATTCCTCACCCACTGCATAAGATACAGAACACCTCTCTCTCTCGTTGACCCACTCGCACACATTTACCAGATGATGATCCCACACTGAATACATCCTGTATCACGTACACACACGTACATGGGATGTAATCCTCTTGATTAAAACAGTGGAGTGAATGACACACTCTGACTTGTTCTTTGATTCTCATCACACTGCACTGTTTTCACATTATACCTTTTAAAATAAAACTGTACATGACCTGATCAGGGCTAGTTGTCACAAGGGGTTTATCTCAGAAATCCCTAGTGAAAAAAAATATACTAAAATGTATTTGAAATATATTTATTTTGTGCTAAGTATACTACAAATATTTTTTACATATTTATGTGCTTAATAAAAATACCCTGCAATTATATGTTTGGTATACTAAACAACTAATTTTGTACTTAATGCACTTTAATTGTGCAGAAGTATTGCTGAGATCCAGCTAAAGATATACTGAAGTATATTTGATTGTGCTAAAGTGGAACTATTGCAACTATACTTCAAGTACACTTTAAATATCTTGCATTTAAAGACTGATATTATACAGATATCACACTATTCTTATTAATAGTGACATTACAACACTTTTTAGTCATAATATTAAGACGTGCATTGTGCAATAAAGAAATACTGCAAATAAAGATTAATTATAATTTTATATCAGCAAGTCTTAAGAGATATGTCAATAAATATGTTAATGGTTTTGAAGTATACCTAGTATGAAATAAATGTATTTTAAATAGATTTTGAGCCAAAATTTTAGTTGTATAAATGCTTGCTTTAGTAAGTTTAATATTTTCTTATTTTACACTGCCCTCCAAAAGTTTGGAAACACCCCTGGCAAAGAGTGGTTTTGGGTGATATCAGCATAAATCCTCATCATTTTTTTGGTGCAAATACATTACAGTAACATGACATTATCATTGAAGACCAGCAATAATAATTTTCATTTTGATTACATAATAATGGCAATATATACATGTCAAAGTCAGACATGCCCCTTTGCCAGCTGTGACGCCTGGTTACTGGTTTAAACTTGGCCCAGGTTTGTAAAAGATTTTTGGGTCAGCACACCTTAATAGCTTCAACAATTGATTCCCAATTAAGTTTAGAATACAATGAACCAATTAGGACTCAGTTTAAGTCAGATAGCTGCTAATTGTGGATATTTTGATGAATCGAACATTTAAGTTTTAAAACGTAGAAACTGTTTATGTAATAAAATATGTTTTCATAGTTTGTGTTGTCCCTTATCAATGCAAAATTATCACAACTTAAAAAGGATTTGTGCCAAAACCCCACTTTTCTAGGGCATTTCCAAACTTTTGGAGGGCAGTGTATATTAAATTCTATTTTTGTTGTTATTTTCTTTGATTTAATAAATCAATCATTTAAAGTCATTAAAAGTAGTGAACCAGACAATGAAATTCTGTCATTATTTCCACACCTGTGTCATGAGAATGACTGACAGAAAAGGACACTAATGACTTCGTCAATGACAATGTTGTTTCTTTCTTTTGTGTTTAGCAGAAGAAAGAAATATATACAGGATTGGAACAACTTGATAATTTTTTGGGGGTGAACCATCCCTTTACATGGCACCTAGTCATTGATGCAGCATATTTCTTTCACTTCCATTTGCAGTTTGAAACACTTATTGGGACTTCAAACTGTATCAAAAAGAAAGTCTGTTTAACACAACATTGTTATTCTGTTGGGCAGATGCCCATCAACTCATCTCTGGGTAAAAGGGACTTTTAATATATTGAAGGACCTTATGCTTAAAAATGATGTATACAGGCCTTAGCTGATTGGGGGAAAACTGTTTTCCATTTTCATGATTTGTTACTTCATATCATCCCTCTCTCTACTACCCTAAAATCAGTTTAAAGTAAAAAGGATAAACAGACGTTGATCCTAACCCTTTAAGGCCAGTCTAAAGCAGTCGTTCCAGAGATGTGTCAATCTTCATCCATTCCGACAAGGCTGAAACAGAAATATCAAAATGCAGCAAACCAATTAATCAGACAAAGGATAACAAATAAATAAGCTTATCAAATTTCATAAGAGAGATTACAAACACTTACTTACCCCGATGACCAAGCATCCAATCAAATTCTGACAAAGCTATTTTGCCAGAAAATATTCTCATTTTCATTTAATTCAACAGTTGATAATGAAGAAGTGTTTGCCACCATGACAGCTCAAAGCTGCCACTTCAGTGGAAACAGACAAATAGAAACTTTTTTATTCTTAATCAAAGGTTTCTTAAGAAAAAACTGTTTTTTCGATGGTCCACTTTAGACATTCTACTGACTATAAGTAACTTTGCAACATGTCAAGTTGCTACTAACCTTAACCTAACAGTCTACTAATACTTTTAATAGAGTTAGTTGACATGTAGTTGCAAAGTTATAGTTAGTAGAATGTCTAAAATTGAGCCATCGAAACAAAGTCACTTTTTTTTTATTCCAACCCCCCAAAAAGTTTTGGAAACAGCTGCACTAAAGGCCAAGTAGAAAAGTCCAAACAACAGTTTTTAATTCCCAATCATTGTTTTATTGCCATCTATCTGAATTATGTCAGTAAACAATTTGAACATACAATATTCTTCAAAAATGACACAAACTTTAAACATACCTGCACACATACACACATTCAAACACAGGCTCAGTGTAGAAAAACTGGTGTGGAAATACAAACCGTAACTTCCTGTATGCAAAGTACAACATGAATCATGATATTCATGCAACATCTCAAGTGTCAAAAATCAACAGTCCTTCGCTGTAACAGTTTGCACGATTACATTTAGTAACATACAATCACACACTAGCATCAAAATCCTGATCTCTGATCCTTGGAAATGGATTTTCTGGCCATTTATTCGAACTCCCTGTCCTTCTGGTGCTCTCTACGTGAAATACCCTGCAAGATTATCTACATCGCTCAGATTATCTGTGCTGCAGCCAGATCTAAATAAATAAAACAATGTCAATAAAAGAAAATAATGCGTTAGGCTGTTGAGCTTTAAAACGTGACACTCAATTCAAAGCTATTGCTGTGTAAAGAGATGGATTGACACACATCCATAACACTGTCAGAGGCACTTTTAAGAACACTTCACAAGAAACAGATTTTAGCAGTGAATACTTCAGTGTTTGTCTATGTCAAGTGACCTTTCTGCAACAGCTGCTTCATTTAAGAACAGAGAAATGCAGAAAATTGACCAAATTAGTTCAGCATGCAAATTGTGGCTCATTGCTTTTTCCAGTGTGCCAATGACAATCCACTAAAAAACTCTGCCGACAGTTACTCAGAGATGCAGAGAAACCATTCCAAGTGTTTTCTGAAATAAAGACTTGAACATTTTTCAGAAAACTGATCACAAGAATACTTAACAAGAGTGCATCAAAAGAAAACTGCTGTGCGAGTGCATAGAGAAAGAACAAAACGATATGTGTTGATCCACAAACACTTCCTATCTCATCTTCGTGTCAACCGCTTTAATACCAAGTTCAGTTTGGCTGAACAAAGAAGCTTGTAAACTTGTACATAATAAAGCAGGTCATCATCACTGTGCAGTTGGTCAAGAAAGCTCAAAATGAATCAGACATCAGCAATAGAAGTTACAGCCTACATTTTGTGTTTCTTTTCATTGACAATCATTAATAAGAAGCACATCATTTTTCATTTACGTGAACAGATTCATGACTTGGGTCCAAGGCAGTGTGCTGTTTGCAATTAATGATGTAATACGATCAGGAAAATGTAGTTTACTTCAAAGACAGAGGTAGATGGAAACCATTATTTCGGATGGCTTACAGTACACTAATGAACTTCATACATCATTAATCGACAACTGACACTGGATCGACCAGTGTGTGTGCTTGAAGGGAGAGGTGACATGCTGTTAAACATCATACATTCTGAGCCAATGAAGTACAGGCTCTTTAATAAAAGAACAATATATCTGTAGCATGATGGAATGGCAGCAGTTAAAAGGCTTTTTGAGTGAGGAAGACACGAAAATGTAAAGAATATATGTTAATAAATACCAAACCAAAGACTGACTTGCACATAAACTGGACAGTTTGAATGTGAGAGCTCAGACCCTTCGCTGGCCACGTGATCCAGGCTCAGAAAATGATTGGCTCCTCACACATCAAGTCATGGCAAGCGCTGTCTCTCGAACACTGTGTTTGGCTGGTCAGTTTGTCAGTCATTGCACTGCCTTACCAGATGGGTTTGGAGAGATCATTACGTGTTCATTACGTGACCTTCTCATGCTGGATTTGATAGTAGCATGCCTGGACAAAGCAAATAAAATAATTCATATTTAAAAAAATGACATATTTAATTCATATTTAATGAGGTAAGCACTGAGGCAGTTTATGATTAGCTGTCTGTTACTAAACAACTTTCACCTTCTATAGGTGCAAAAATAGAATATCAAAAGATATTTTATATGCACATTTCTCAAAGGGGTCAAGTTGGTCATGCAGATTCAATAACAGAAATCTGCTTGGTTTGAATGTGACTTCTTTATGAGCTGCGGTTCATACATCGCTACACTACTGACAATTAAAGGTGCAGTGTTTAAATTTTAGCGGCATCTAGCGCTGAGGTTGCGAATTGCAACCAACAGCTCAGCACTACTATTACTACTACTTCTTCTTTGTGCGTATTCAACGTCGTGACGATGCAAGCTGCCTCTAAAAACACAGACAACATAGAGACGAAATGCGCTCTGTAGAGCAGTTTGCCCGTTTAGGGTTACTGTTGAAACGTCAGCGCAAAATGACAACTTGACATAGAGGGACATGTATGCGCAAGTCGCACATACGCATTTAATTTTTATTGCAGTAATTAGTTTATCCACTAGGTGGCAATCGTGCCCTGGGGGCATCGATTCACAAGATCGTCAAAGAAAAACTGCATAAACAGAACGCATGCAAGCTACAGCGACTATGGAGGCCTATATAGACGACAGATTGTGCTTTCTAAGAAGTTAGAAAGTATCCTCATTTGTACAACTCTAGCATGAAAGCATACAAATATATTTACATGGGTTGTAACTCGTGGTGAGAGATTGCTCAAAACTGCGCATGCTTCGAATGCCTGTGTACGCATACGAGTCAAGTGAAGTATAAGACTGTGCGTTCGACTGTGTGCGTACCCTACGCGTAAAAAAACAGAGTATACCCAGGGCTTTAGGCTAATGTCAGCTATAGTGATTTTTTTGGCATACCAAAAATAATTCCTTTTTTGGTATTTGGCTTGGGGTTACTGGTATTTGGTACCAAAGTCGGTACTGAAATTTGAAAAATGTGACGATATCAGCTTTTCCCTCTAGCGTTTTGAGCGCTGTTAAACACCTCTGATTGGCCAATGTGTTCACACGCTCAACAGATATGTATGTGATTGGCTACAATGATCAATGCTTCAAAAACATGTTGTAAATGGTCATCAATGACGCTCTTCACTGAGCGCTTAGACAGATACACACGGGAGTGTTTGAAATCAGGGATATATTAGGGATCCGCTGATAGACGCTTGCTTTCAAACGCTCCCATGTGTATCTGTGTAAGCGCTTGGTGAAGAGTGTCATTGATGACCATTTACAACATGTTTTTGAAATTTCAGTACCGATTTGATACCAAAGTCGGTACTTTTGACAACCCTAATTTGGCTTAAATTTCACCAACGTGATCACATGTTAACACTGACTTTTGTTAACAAAAGTTAATTATAGTGTGAAAAACCCTTATGTACACTATACCTTGAGTGTGGTGAACATGATGCCATGCTCTCCATGTTGTACACATGGATCCATCAGGTCCTCGATGAGACTGACCTCTGACCCCAGATTCCTTATCCTGACGAAAACAACAGCTTTCAATCATTTAGAATGACTACTGAAGGATCATGTGACTCTAAAAACTGGAGTAATGGCTGCTAAAATTCAGCTTTCAAATAAATTAACATTTTAAAATATATTAAAACAGAAAGCTTTATTTTAAATTGTAACAATATTTCACAATATGGACTGTTTTTGATCTATTTTTGATCAAATAAATGCAGACTTGGTAAACATAAGAGAAATTTTTACCATCCCCAAAAGGGGGCCTTAGAAACCCTGTGATCTCATCCTTACCGTGCACGCAGAACAACAAAGAGGAAGACAGGAAACAGGTCATCCATAGACCACAAGAAATCCTGTTTCAGAAGTGCAAGTACTTCCTGGGTTATTTCCTCGAAGGTCAGCTGGATGACCTGGAGCTTGTCTGAGGGGGTGAAAGTTGTGCTGTCGAAATAAAAAGAGAAAAAACCTTGAAAACAATATACCAGAGAGAGAAACTACAAAAGTTATCAGACAAAAAAAATATCCAACCTTATTTGCTGTAAAGTCTCAACCGCTGAGGCAAAACAGCTGTCTTTAGTGCTTGAGAGAACCTACACACCCAAAATATTTCCATTAATATTGCTTCATGTTCCAGGGTTTTATTTCAGGTAGCATAATCAGCATATTACCTTCAATGAGAGATTCATGAAACGTTTTAAAGTGCCCCTATTATGCTATTTTAAAGGATACTAATGTTGTTTTGCAGGTCTCTTACAACAGGTTTAGATGCATCCAAGGTCAAAAACACTTTCATTTTCTCATAATATATATTTATATTTATATTTATGCATTTAGCAGACGCTTTTATCCAAAGCGACTTACAGTGCATTCAGGCTAACATTTTTTACCTAACATGTGTTCCCTGGGAATCGAACCCACAACCTTTTGCGCTGCTAACGCAATGCTCTACCACTGAGCCACAGGAACCCTACATTTAGCATCACCTCTTTTCTCACAGTGTCTAAAACGGTTCAATAAAAGATTCAGTCTCAGCTCTGGAGGCTTCCTCAGCACTTGTATACAGTGATACGAACAGTAATTATGGCATCGATTTTACTGTATCAATTCAAGCCCGAGCCCTCATCCTTTGGAAGTGCATAGAGTGTATTTGCTTTCGCAGTGCAGAAAACAGCGTCTTCTCGATGTCAACAACACAAATCAAACTCTTCCAGTCTCAGCTATAACTCCAGCGTTTGAGGGGGGGGGGGTTAAAGTAGACATTGTTCGCATGCAGGCAGCCAATGACGAAGTTAGGGGTAACGTATTACAAGTAATGCAAGTTATGTAATCAGATTACTTTTTCACATAACTAGTAAAGTAATGGATTACTTTGAAAAAAATGTAACTTTCCCCAACACTGATGAAGACCGGCTGGCATTATGCAAATTTGAAGACTCGTTTCAGTCAAGTAAAAATCAGTTCTTTCTTTTGAGAGACAATAACTCCATACATCATTCACTTTGAAACTTTTCAGACCTTTTACATTCACACACAGCTATATTACACATACATAATAGGGGCACTTTAAAATAAACTTATAGAGTCTCTCTTATAAAAGGACATACCTGTTGTTTTTCTCCGTGTACTGTAACAGTCACAGGCCAAAACTTCCTATGAAAACAGTTGTTAGTGGCAGTAAGATAAATCACTACAGGATAATCAAATCTATGTATGTCTCAGAGTGTGTGGGACTCACTGTTGCACCCCGAGGAAGGCGAGCAGCGCCAGGTCTGGTTGTTTGTTGAGTCGGAGCACACACTCCCAGTACACATCATCCTCCTTCTCTTTCTCTAAAGCGTAGAGAGTGAAGAGAGGAGGATAGAGACGTGGCAACAGCACCGGCAGGAGGAGAGCAGAGCTGCTGACCACACACCTGCCACACACACACAAACACACAACATCATGTGATAATAATTATGATCTTTTTTTTCTCATTTTCTCAAGCTAACTGTGATAAACAATTACAGTTGTTTAAATACAGAGTTTGGTCAAGGTATTATTTTTCTTACAATATTATATCTGATGATATAGTGATATCTTACATACCCAGGTTTAGGAGACTCAAGCTGCTTCCCAGCAGGGTCTGAGCTGCTTGTCTCTTTTGGAGGGTCAGCCAGTGAACCTCCTTCCTCTGGCAGATCAGGAAAGAGGAATCTAAACACAAACACACACACATAAATATTCATGGAAAAGACATTTAAAACAGACTTTGTTGTCAGTTTGACTGATGCACTTACCTGACGAGCTGGAAGATGCGGCTGAGATAGGACTTGATCTCATTGACGGCCTGGTGCAGTAATCTGCGGTTGGCCCCGACACCAACGTATGTCATGCGGTACACCGAAACCAATGTCTCCACCAGCCGACCCAGAGGATGCAGTGGGGTATCACATGCCTGAGGTCAAACATCAGGGGTCAATAATGACATATAGTGCAAAATCATGACACAACTCCTTAGAGGAGCAAAAACGGGACAAATTACACTAGAAAGACAATATTATGTTAAGAAAATGTGCTTAGTATCAGTTAACTGATGACAAGTGTCAATGCTTACCTTGACAAGGTACCGACGGATTGTGTGATACACCTCTAAAGTCACAGGACCCGCATGCTGAGGAATGAACTCCAGACTCTCCAGTGTTTTGTGATGAGAACGACTCAGCAACTCTGGACTAAAACACAAACACACGTTCGGCTTTTACTTTACACATTTCAGTCACCATGAAATCAAAATATTTTTAAATGGAATGTTGCAGTCTTTGGGTTCTATTTCTAAGCATATGTAAGCATGTGTTCTGAAGAGCATGGCGTAGGTGCACTTAGGGCGTGTCCGAATCCACTTTTGCTAGCCAGGAGCCATGGGTGTGTTTTGGGCGTAACGTGCAATAAACCAATCAGAGTGTCATCTCCCATTCCCTTTAAAAGCCAGGTGCGCTCGCACCATGGTGGAATACAGACACCCTCAACCTGACGAGTCAGTTTAAATACATGAGTGTATTGCCACGATTGGTCAAATAATTAGCCAATTTCATTCGTCATTACTGCAAATAGGTAATTAGGTGAATTAACTATTAGGTAAATAGGTGATACATGCAATGACTATCCATTATGACATGTAGGCATTTTTATCTTTATGTTCACAATAATAATCTTTTACATTGTAATCCATTATTTTTAATATTTGGCATGTTTGTGTGCTGCTGCGCGCCCCTGTGTGTGTAATAAGCAGAGTGTACACGCGTTGTGCACCCGCATATAGGCGCATATTACTAACGTGCTCTTTAAATAACAAAAAAATACTGCGGCATTGACTTTAGACCACGTTTTGGTTGGTCAATGGTGCGGTAATTTTCAGTTACCTCAAAATAGCAACACGCCAACAATGCGCCTGAACACACCTCGTTTTCACACCAGCACAGAACAGATGGGTGCGAGTGCATTTGCTATTTAAACAATGTGGCGCTGGACGTGAAAATGATAACTGTGTTCGGCTAAAACTTGCAAAAAACACTTGCGCCTGGCATCACATTCCACTGGGTGTATGATAGGGCCCTTTATTATAAATTACCCTATTCTACAGCCAAAATGCTTCTGAAATAAATGTAGTCAAACTTTACTAATTCTGGGTCACTGAGAATGAAAATGATGCTTAAAATTAATGAATGGCTCTAGTTTTCAAGATATGCTATTGGTCAGTATATACAACCCTTGACTTACGAAATGGTGAAAGAAATGAGTAATAAAGGGAAGGTATCTCACTTTAAACCAGAACTAAAATGCAACTTTGACGGGATCTATGAATAAATCAATGACTGGTTTGGACAGTATTTGGTTTTTAGGCAAAACAATGAATGATGCAATCTGAAGCTGGTATTGCATCATACATGATATGAATTGCATCATGTTATTCCTAGGAGTCATGGATGATGCAATCATAACAAACCTTACATCACTCTGCTGAACAAAAGGCCTAAGTCATACGGTCATACTGCCCACCCCAAATCCATATTTTTTTCTTCTTAGAGTACTTGGTTGTCAGCTTAGAAACATGGTAATGTCAAGTTCTACTGGAATCAGCTGTGAGTGCATGAGTGTTTAAGTGTACCTGTCTCTCTGCTGTCTCAGGTTAGCAGTGAGCGCTACGGCAATGTTGTCCCACGCTGTAGTGGTTTGTCCCTGTAATGGAGAATCACAGCCTAGCCTGTTCCAGCACTCCATGAACACGGCCTTCCACTTATCTTCGGAGTGAACCGCTAACCTGCCCAGTTTACTGCAGACAAACACAATCACACATAGATATAGGCTCTCCATCAACAATGACAATGTCACTAAACATTTGAATATGTTGCACAGTTCAACACAAGCTTACAGTGCATGAGCCTTCTCCTTGTCTGAGTCGTAGAGGCTGGGTTTGTAGTAGGAACCTGACATCTTTAGTCCGGTTCCCCAAACCCCAATAAAAGAGCCTTCGATATAGTCTCCATTCGGCATGGTCAACACGCCCTGCAGAAAGAGATGATAACAGACTTGTTTTTGTGAACATAAACCACCATTTAAAGGAGCAGTATGCGATTTCTGAGAAACACTGTTGATATTTAAAATCGACACCCAAACAAACACACCCCTCCCTTCATTGCTCTGCCTCCAAAATAACGACTAACAGCTAGCGCTTCAGACAGCTCGCACAACTATGGATGAATCAGCTGTGATTCAACAACAACAGCATATAACAACATATCTTGGTTCTCTCAAACAATAAAAAAAACAATGCAACTCACATATCGAGCAGAAAACAAGCACCTTGGTGTCTGTTTTTAGGCCCTTCCTGCTCTCTAATGTCTCTCCAGCGCTGGAAAGCTTCTCCAATACTAACATGGGTCCTAAAGCTTCTTCTTCCAGTTATATACTTCTGACCTTTTCCTATTTGGTAATATCTTATTCTCAGCCATCTCTCTTTCTCAGTCTTTCTACAAATATCACTCTTGCTCACTCTCTCTCCTATCTCATCATGAGCATATATGCCCCCTACTGCTGATTGGATACAAGAGTGTTTTGGTGCTCCGTGGATTGGTCCGACCCACTTAGTTTTTTTCTCCTATTTACACAACCAGGACTATGTATAAACATAAAAAAAAAATTCTCAGCACACACAGAACAGACATCTAGCAAATATTCACAAAACTGTTTGTTTAGCTGTTCATTTCAATTTTCAAATGCATTTCTCAGTAATTGCTTACTGTACCTTCAAAAGTTTGGGAACAGTTAAGATTTGTTTTGAAAGAAGTCTCTTACGCTCATAAAGGTTGCATTTATTTGAAAAAAATACAGTAAAAGCAGTAATATTGAGAAATATTATTAAAACAACTATCTATTTTAATATACATATTAAAGGCAAAGCTGTTACAATTTAAAATAACAGCTTTCTGTTTTTATATATCTTAAAATGTAATTTATTCCTGTGATGCAAAGCTGAATTTTCAGCATCATTACTCCAGTCTTCAGTGACACGTGATCCTTTAGAAATCATTCTAATATGCTGATTTGCTGCTCAAGACATTTCTTATTATTATCCATGTTAAAACAGTTGTGCTGCATAACATTTTTGTGGAAACTGTAATACATTTTTTCAGGATTCTTTGATGAACAGAAAGTTCAAAAAGCATTTATTTGAAACAGAAATCTTCTGTAAGAATGTTAAAGTCTTTTCTGTCACTTTTGATCAATTTAATGTATTATTGCTCAATAAAAATATTCATTTCTTTAAAAAAAAGTGACCCCAAAAGTGTTTGTGAGCATTATAAATCACCTTTCCATTTAGAGTCCAGTCTTCTGAAAATTCCCCTTCAAATGTGGTGTCATCTTCAGACAGTAACACCCCAGTCCCCTAGGAGAGAAACAAATTATAAGATAAAAATTAAATCATCCGAAGTTATTTTTTTCATACTTTACTAGCAAAAAAAGACTATCTCTGTGCATATGTCAAGGTTTTGACATTTGTGTAGGTTCAAAGACAGTAAATCATAATGTGTGGGGACTATAGAGAAAAAAACTGGAGATATATTTTGTAGTGCACTTTGTTCAATTTGTTAAAAAAATATTTTCATAAATAAATCGTATTCATAATATTTCTATTGTGCGGTAACTGTTAAATAAACGCAACAAGGCTCAAGAGGCCATTATATATTGTGAATATAGTCATAATCCTCAAGTTGTTCTAAACCTGTATGAATTTCTTTCTTTTGCTGAACACAAAAGAAGATATTTTGAAGAAAATCGGTAACTAAGTTGATGGACCCCATTGACCATAGTATTTTTTTCATACTATAGAAGAAGTCAGTGGTGTCCATCAACTTGGTTACCGATTTTCTTCAAAATGTTTTTTTGTGTTTAGCAGAAGAAAGAAATTCACACAGGTTTGGAGCAACTTGAGGGTGAATAAATGGGTGAACTATCCCTTTAAACAAAAACAAATGTGTGTATGTGAATCTCACCATCATTTTGTTGTTGCTAAAAGCACCTTCATAGTACAGGCCGAATTGTGTAACAACAACTCCGTTCCCTTGACGCTGATCATCCAGCCACATGCCCATGTACTTCTCCCCTCTGATACAAAGCACAGTTAGTATAGTGCACATATATTTACTCATCTTAAGGTGTGTAATATGTTTAATACATTTCAACTAAAGGCACATAAGTGCCACATCTATTTACCTGGTGATGTCATCAAAAACTCCATAACCAGATTTTTTGTCATACTGCCACTGGCCGATGAAGACACTCGGGGAGGTGGAATTCAGCTTCCCACTACGCAACATCCCATGACCGTGACGCATGTTATCTTGAAACGAGCCCTCGTACACTTCACCAGATGCATACCTGAACACAAACACACACACTCTGTCAGAACATCCATGAAATCAAATCACAATTTGATTTACACAGTTTATATTTATGTTTTTATTTATTTATTTATTTCTATTTATTTTACACTGATTTATCAAATCTCAAAAAGTATGGAAGCTTGTTTCTGCCACAGAATAAACAATAAAAAAAGGTAATTGTGACATTTAATCTCAAAATTCTGGCTTTTTTTCTCGCAATTGCGTGATATAAACAATTGTGCAATTGTGAATTAAAAAACTTTTTTTTCTCAGAATTGCGAGTTTATATCTTGCAATTCTGACTTTATAACGCAATTGTGAGATATAAACACAATTCTTAGACAAAAAGTCAATGTTTGTTCCTCAGAATTGGACTTAACTTGCAATTGCGAGTTTATATTTCACAGTTCTGAGAAAAAAAGTCAGAATTGCAAGTTTATATCTCGCAATTCTGACTTTATATCTCACAATTGCGTGTTTATATCACACAATTCTGACTTCTTTTCTCAGAACTGTGAGATATAAACTCGCAATTGCGAATTATTAAGTCCAATTCGGAGGGAAAAAAAGACTGACTTTTTGTCTAAGAATTGTGGAATATAAACTCGCAATTGTGAGATAAAAAGTCACAATTACCTTTTTAATTTTTTATTCAGTGGCGGAAACAAACTTCCATACAAAAGACTTACACTTGCCATCACAGAAATAAATTCTATTTTAAAATATATTTAAGTCCCCCTGTAGTCAATAATTGTATCACTTAAAACTCATCTTTAATCACCAAAATGACATATTTAAACGTTTTTTCCTGTGGAAAAATTCTTCAAGCCTTAAAATAGCTTGAATGTAACTCCCTTGCCTCGTTTAATATAAGCGGAGCAACAAATATGCAAATTAGCCCCGCCTCCACTCGCTCACGCCAGCTCAGCGATGCACTCGGTCAACTTACTGAGGTAAACGCTGCACAACGGTATCGCTCTTTATAACATCGGACACATAACGGTAATTATTATGATTAGCCTTTTGCTTGACTACGTTATCAAACAACTAATAATGTGTTGCTTATGTAAAAATAATAAACAAATATAATAAACTAAAAATAAAATACAATCACAAACCTGAATGTTCCAAAGCCGTGCATCTTGCCATCCTTCCACTGCCCTTGGTAATGATCACAGCTGTTCAGGTTTTTGTTCGGCACAATGTAATCTCCAAAACTGCAAAGAAAACAATAGTAGAAACATTTCCAGAAATGGAAAATAAAAGAAGCCAGAATAAAAAATTGTTGCTACTAACCCATCTTCAAGGCCGTTCTTAAATGTCCCTGTGTACATTCGTCCATCGAGCCATTTAACCACGCCCCTAGAATACAAACATAGCCAATCATCATCTTCCCTCTTTTACGAAGACTTTCACACTCACAATTCCCTGTCCAATGGCCTACCGTCCATGGGGTTTCCCTGAGACCCAACGCCCCTCATACGTGGCCTCCTTGAGCCGACTGTCTTTGTAGAACGTGTACGATGCCGTCCGTGAAATGGGTGGGTCTGCTCTCTGTGTCACGCCTGTAGAAGGCGGTATCCCATCATGCCCGAGTCCGCTAAGCGCCTGCTCCACCGCCTGGTTTATAGAACGAAGCCATTTTGCCTGGGAAGCAGGACATAACTGTTTAACCAACTATACATGTTTCTGAAAAGCTCATTATCATTTTGAGTCAAACTGGGTCTACCTTTTCAGCTGGAGACGAGGCCAGCAGAGTGAAGCTCTCTTCAGGTGAAGTCACTTTTAAACCATATCTGCACATAACAACACAAATCAACACTCTATAAAACAACATATACACACACTTTACAACTAAATAATGCTGATGTACATGACTGGCACACTCACAGGCCCGTGTTCTCCTCAGAAATCGGCTCCACCCACAGAGTAGCCAATGGGAAGACGTGATGAGTGGAAAACTGGGAGGGATTAAAAAAAGAAATGTAACTAAAGAAAGAAAAATATCCAGAAAATAAATGCACTCGGAATGTAAACAATTCTGCTTTCCATTACTGGTCAGTGATGCACAATATTTCAGTATCATATCAGTTATCAGCAGATATTAGGAGATCTGTGATATATATATATATGTTGAATATTTAATTGTGCATATCAAATGTCAAAGTGATTATCCATTTTTCATACTGTTACACTACTGTTCAAAAGTTTACCAGATTTTTTATGTTTTTAAAGGTTTCACCAAGGCTGCATTTATTTGATCAAAAATAAAAGGAAAAACACAATACTGTGAAATATTATTGCAATTTAAAATAACTAATAATTCACTCCTGTAATGGCAGAGCCGAATTATTAACATTATTCCAGTCCATGATCCTTCAGAAATTCTATGATGCTGATTTGGTGTGCAAGAAACATTCTTCTTATTGTTATTATCACAGTTGAAAACAGTTGTGCTGCTTGATATTTTTGTGGAAACCATGCTACGTTTTCTTTTTTAAGAATTAAAAGTGCAATAGGGGATTCTATACAGAAACATTTTTTGTTATATTGGTTGAAACTCTCCTCATATCCTGATAGCAATCACATGTTAAATGGTCTAAATGTATTTTTATAAATATATATCGTCTGTGGAAGGCGTAGGACCATAAAATGTTCATCAAATTATTATATTCGGTCCGAATGAAATAATACAATGTTCTACCTGCCTGACAACGCATGTTTTTACATACCCTCGCGCACCCTTCAGGCTATGCAGAGTTTATACAGACAGACCTCAGTCACAGGAAGCAAACAGCAGCCACCTTTTTCAGTTCCTACCGAATCAAAACAATGAGCTTATGCTGGGTTCACACCATAACTCCCGTAATTAAGAGATGGCAACCCGTGACGTTCTAACCAGAGCTGTTCACGTCCTCAGACTCGGAAATATGCGTATCCATGTCAACAATATCAACAAGAAAAATAAATCTGCAGCAGTCAGGAACAAGCTCTCCAAGTTGTTTACGTTCATTATTATTGTAATGTTATGTGCTTTGAGACATGAGGTAGTTTAACACTAGCCTGACGTGGTCATACTCAATTCTAGTCAGAATATGAGTCTGATACTGCTCCATTGGGCTTTGATTATGGGGGCGTATTTCAACCGATCCAGGAAAGACCTCAATTGGATAGACCTACAACCAATCAGAGCTACAGAGTAAGTGACGTATGTTGAGCGACGCATAGTTGTCAACAGAACTCAACTGCACACATGCTGGAACTAGTAGAAGATGAGCGTAAACAATCTTTGCCGGTGTTGTAAAAAGAATTTTAAAATCTTTTAAAATTAATGCGCTGTCGATATCTTCTATAACGGACGCGATGGCGGAATCTACACATCTCAGTTCTTCAACAACAGCCATCATTGTTGTAAACTAATTCAACCCAAGCACTCTTTGATGACGTGGCTGCTTACGTTTCTGGTGATAATCTGTCAATCATCGCCCTGACAATGTGATTGTTCCGAACAGTTTCTGTTCGGGCATAATTACTCCTCTACGGATCGAGTCCAGACCGAACTTCCCGACCTAAAAATGTTGTGGGCGGGGCTAAGTTCGGCTGGCATCCAGGCTAGTTTAACACAGTCTCTTGTGACGCTTTGCTGAGAGCAGCTGTGTGTCTGTGTGCATTCATGCGTTTTGGAGGAGGCGTGGCTTTGGACAGCGATTTGCAGGGAGGGTGAAACTGTATGCTTTCTATGCTAGCAGGCTAACGTGAGCATTTCCCAGATCACCTACTACACCTTTAAGACTCTTTGATGAATAGAACGTTTCAAAAGAACAGCATTTGAAATAGATTTTTTAAACAATGTAAATGTCTTTACAGATACATTTAATGCATCCTTGCTGAATAAAAGTATTAATTTCTTTCAAAAAACATACTGACCTTAAGTTTCTGAACAGTGGTGTATAATGCCTAAATTCACTTGTAGACTTTAAAAGGACTGAATTTAGTTTTTGTGTTTTATTTTTCATTTATTTAGATTTTTTTTTTTTAAAGTATAGAATTTAAATATCTGAAATTTGGAATTCAGATTTCATAGGGTTTGTTTACAAGCATCAAGCTAAATTGTATCTGGTAAACAGTGATATTTTGATTCAGTGTATTTTGCCTACAGGATAATGAAACTTGTGAGGCTATACAGCTTAACACAAGCGCATCTCAAACATAAACCAACTGTGAATTGGCTTACAGTTGTTGTAGGTTGTTGACTTATATAAATGTAGTGTTTAAAAATGTAAAATGTTGAACATATTGTTCTTTCACATATATATATTTTTTGTTCCTTTAGGATGGAAAGGGATAATGCTGATGAAAGGACAAACAGACACATATAGACACTGTAAGAGGTGTCAAGGGGAAAAAACAGGGATAAAAATAATGGATCATCATCTCAAATACTCACTGATACATTCACTAAGACGAGACTCAGCATTAAACAGAACCACTACTGTTTAACATCCAGCACAACATGCCCCTTAATTACAACCAGATACAGGTACATTTATGCATAAATGCTATAACATGTCTTTAACAAAGGGTTTGCAAGCAGGAAGCCTTGGAATGTACCCAACCAGATGTACTGTCATCTTACTAGAGTTTTATACCACACAGAAACAAACTTTGAACAAGGTAGAATGTAAGCATTACAGGTATTTCTGTCAAAACTACAGGTTCAAACTGAACTCTATTGCAATAAAACATTATAATAATTGATTACATTCTCTTTAAAGGAATAGTTTAGAGTTAAATAACACTCAAGTTTCCTGACAGCATCTGCGGCCACAGAAAATCATTTTGACTCGTCCCTCAGTTTGTACAGTAATACGCTTCAAATGAAAGCCTATGGAGAGATTGTACAGCACAACAAAAAGTTTAAAATACGAAACAGCCACAATGTTGCAAAAGGATAATAATGATGTAACTATCAGTAAAGTACTTTTTAGAGGAGTAAAATGTCTCCACCCACAGGACTTAAGTAGATGACACATAATCAGAAATTTGTCCACCTTGAAATGAAGCCTCACTTCCAACTGACTTGCCCCATAGACTTCTATTGTAAGTGCATTCGAGTTATTATAGTTAACCAATATTAAATGTAAACCCATAAAAAAACAACTTCATTACTTGAAATATTTTTATACTAAATTATATTTCTTTCTTTTTTATTGTAGGATGAGTCAAGATTATTTTCTGCATTAATTGGATGCCTCAAGCATTAAATAAAAGTTTTATTTAACTGGTAATATTCCTTTAACAGAAGCACTGACTAAACACTACAGCTGTAGGGTGCATCCTTGGGCACTAGGGGACAGTATGCTATGGGGAAACTCTTCATTCATACAGCCCATACTTACAAGACTCTTATAGGGGACCATGCCCTACCAAAACAAAGATAAACATCACTAAAACATCAGTCATTGGAAACAGATTGTTAGTCTGGCCCTATATGCAAATATAAAAAACAAGTGAAAGCATTGTGTAAGGAAAGAAAGATGAGACCAACAGAAAAGGCAGAGATAAAGCGGAAATGAAACTGAAATGGCAGTAAAATATATATATCAAGAGGCAAACCTGTGCGTGAACAAGTGCATCGTTGAACAGCATGAACCAGTTGACGGAAAAACGTCCTGCGTTCTGAAGTGTTAAAGCCTTATTACTGCTCTCACAGATCAGCCGACGAGATGGTTTACGAAGAGAGTCCTGAGAAGAGAGGAGAACTCTTAATTAACAGCCCAACTTCATCCACGTTGTCTCTCTCTACTCCACAAGTGCACTGAAATAAAACTATCTGCTCGGCAGGAAGAGCACCTGGCTGTCTGATGTGCATTAAACTGAAAGGTAAAGTGCTTCTAAGGGCCTGAGACAACAGCAAGGTGACTCACGGTCATCTTTCCAGGAAAGCTCTTCCAGAAGTGGAGCGTGTATTCAGCTTCCTTCCTCCTCTTCTTCAGATGAAGAGCCATGGATTCATACTTTGAGCAGGCATCCTGCAGCTTCTGATAATCCACAGAACTCTGTCACACAGAGACAGAAGTGAGATTTATGTAATGATGATGTGAGTGAAAATCAGTGGACACTGCAGCTCTGCCAGTATTGTTGTTTTTGAATATAATGAGACACACAAAAAAGATAACCAATATATATATACATACACACATATATAAGAAAATACTTGTTAGAACCACTTTTGGCAGAAATTAACTGCAAAAACAAATAAAATGAAAATATCACCTAATATGAAACTTTTCATAACACGTACAAACAAAATGATAAACCCCCCATCCAACCTGAATAAGC
>RJVU01051519.1:4786552-4812047 GCA_003731715.1 Anabarilius grahami | reverse complement strand
ATATATATATATATTATTCATATATTTATTTATATATATATTATATATAATTTATTTATTTGCTTATTCAGGTTTGATGGGTTTATCATTTTGTATGTTATAAATGAGAAACCCCACCAATATGAATAAGCAAAAAAATTAATAAATACATATAAAAACACACACATACATACATATACAAATATGTATGTATTTCCTGTAGCTCAGTGGTTAGAGCATGGCACTAGCAATGCCAAGGTCATGGGTTCGATCCCAGGGATTGCACATACTCCGATACAAATGTATAGTATAATGCAATGTAAGTCGCTTTGGATAAAAGCGTCTGCCAAATGCATAAATGTAAATATCTCTGAATAAGCAAAAAACAAATGAATACAAATAAAAAAAACATTATATATATAAATAGATAGATAGATTTGCTTATTCAGGTTGGATGGGTTTATCATTTTGTACGTATGTGTTATGAAAAGTTTCATATTAGGTGATATTATAATTTTATTTATATTTGCGGTTAATTTCTGCCAAAAGTGGTAACAAGTATTTTCTTAGACCACAGTTGTATTAGTTGTTATGAAGACGAATCAGAGCCAGCAAAACATTACAATGTACCTTTACATTAGCACATTATGGTTTCATGCAGTAACAATAAAACTGGAAAAAAGTCAAAGAATAATCAAATAATAAGTCAAATTATTTTAATAGGCACGTGTTTTTTGTTGAAATGGACAAAAATGAAGTGTAATTGTGTTTCCATTAAGTACCCACCACCTCATAGCAGGTAGCCAGTTTCAGCAGCAGTCGCCCATATTCATGCAGGTGCTTTATGGGCAGGTAAAAGAGATGCGCCAGAACGTCCGCTAAGGGCAAACCCTCTTCAGAACATTCAGACAACCTCTGAACAACCTCTGCCCCTTTGCCAAACACATCACTAAAAACAGACAGATACAAATTCTTAATATAATTTTAATATAATTCAATCTGTAATCATGTAAATTTCAGCATCTGTAAAATACTATCACTTTATGATCAATAGCAAATAATTCCCTTGTGATATTTTCACATATCTTGAGTTTTGCAGAAAGTGTGGAATCCGAGGACAGCAAAGGCTTAGGAAAGCATTTGGGACAGGGCATAACACACACATATACCACTTACTGGCAAGGTTTGACAAGGACTTGAAACCCTCCCATGACTAAGAGATCACCCACTGCAGAACAGTACCTGCATGACACAATAAGAAAGATAAGGACATTATTACAGCTAGGAAAATGAGCCGACTTGAGAAGGAGGATACAACACTTTTAAGCAATAATCTTAAAAGTGAATATCATTTATTACAGAATAATATTTTTTAATGACTATAGAGAGACTGCAGCCAGAAAGAGTCATTTCAAGTTAATTGAATAAATGTATTGAAAACAGAGATTCCCATGAATTTTTAAAGTGCCCCATAGGCCATCACACTTCTGCATACGAAAAGCGGAAGCTGCTGCAGCCTGTATCAATGGCTGTGCCCATAGCACAGGATTGTTATGATTTATTTATGTAAAATTCAGCAAAGATACTTCTTCTAAAGACGCCAACCTCAGTTTACAATCATTAATTGAGTATTGTGAAACAAAGAAAAAAAAGTGTCATAATATTCCAACGCATATTTCGTGATTGAAAGGGGAGCGCTCAAGCTATACTATATGTGTATGTGTAAACTATTTTTTTTCAGGATTCTTTGATGAATAGAAAGTTGAAAAGAACAGCATTTATCTGAAATAGAAAGCTTTTGTAACATTATACACTACCATTCAAAAGTTTGGGGTCAGTAAGAATTTTTTTTTGGAAAGAAATTAAAGAAATTAATACTTTTATTCAGCAAGGATGCTTTAAATTTATCAAAAGTGACAGTAAAGACATTAATGATGTTATTAAAGCTTTCTATTTCAAATAAATGCTGTTCAAAATTATACACAACTGTTTTCAACATTGATAATAATAAATGCTTCTTGAGCAGCAAATCAGCATATTAGAATCATATTTTGAAGGACCATGTGACACTGAAGACTGGAGTAATGATGCTGTAAATTCAGTTTTGACATCACAGAAATAAATTACATTTTAAAATATATTCAAATAGAAAACTTTAAATTGTAATAATATTGCACAATGTTACTGTTTTCTTTTTGTATTTTTAATCAAATAAATGCAGCATTGGTGAGCAGAAGAGACTTCTTTTAAAAACAATAAAAATCTTACCGATCCCAAACTTTTGAACGGCAGTGTAATCTAAATAAACAGTTTTAAATATTGATGTTTATTGTTAAGTTCAACTCATTTAGTTTAATTTTCCTCTTAAAACTGGCATCCGTTCATTGACAATAATGCAGGCGGAAATTAATTTACCCTACTAAACCGATCCGAATGTGACGCCTATTTTGCTATTTTAAATGTCGACAGCATGAACCATACTCTTCCAGGCCTCAGGTACAATTACAGTATTTGAGGGTTAAAGTAGACGTTGTTTGCGGGCAGCCAATAGACTGGCATTAAGCAAATTTGTTACAAACCTACATAGGTTCGTGCAAGTAAGACTGGAATTACTAATGACTCGTTTTAGGCAATTCAGAATCAGTTCTTTCTTTTGGGAGACAATAACTCCATGTAATTTAATGTTTTTATTTTAATTACATTTTAAAGGAAAAATATGCATAAAAATTCCCTGACATTTCCAGGTTTTCCAGGTCCTTACACACTCCAAACTTGGCACCACTGGAAAAACCCCTCGAACAGAGATATCAGATTCTGAATCAACTTTTTAAAAACAACGACAACACTTCAAAAGAAAATCTCATCTTGAACAACTGAGGTTCTGTCTGATTAAAGACATTTGAGGACTTTTTCAATTATACATCATATTAGAAGTATTAAATCTGTTTGATGCTGGAATATGTTTCTTTTTAATTAGAAGTTATTTCAGTACAGCTCTGTAGAGAATATAACATGCTGAAAACATCCTGAAATTCAGGAACACAGCAGGTTACAGTAATCTGATTTCAAGATTAACTGTGTTTATCTGGTCAGACTGCACTCAACAGGTGTCTTGTGCTCTGGCACTTTTCACAAAATTGATGAACGCTGAACAGGCATTGATATTTAAACATGTCTGATACTATGTTAAATATGGTCATGGTTGTGACACATCTACACTGTACACTTTAAAGAGCAATATAAATCCTGTAGTTCATGTTATCTCCTCATTAATGATCATAGGGTAATGAACAACAGCCCACGGCTCTTATTCCATCTGCTGAGGTAACCACTTCATGCCTTCAGATGCTTTAATTGTGTGTGTGCAGTATACTTGCTCTGAATATGTGTCCAGGAACAGATGTGCGTCGTCAAGAATAACAAGACCTCGGATATCACGTGAACGCCGCAGGAAGGAGGTTAGAGAGGCAGAGTTTTGACCCGTGAGCTGACACAGCCGACTCAATCGTCCAATCAGATTTTGCAGGAGCCCTGCAGTGGACTGACCGAGGGTGGAGCTTAGAGAATCTTAAAAAAATAATAATAAAAAATAATGTAAGACCTACAAATTCTAAATAATTAATCAAACACACAGGACAGACATTTCTTGTTTTGAGCTTTATTTATTTATTTTTAAATTGAGCAACATTTCTAATAATTATGAACTCTCAATTTTAAGAATAACTATATTATATTATATTACATTATAAGATATACTTTTGCATACAGGTGTTAGTTTAGTATCATTGATATACAATTTTAGTTTTTGTTAATATTTTGAATTAGATTTTATTTTTAAATTTTCACTTTAATTTTAAAATAATAGTAATTTTGTTGTAATTTGTATTATATTTTTTTAAATATGTCTATAGAGTATTTATTAATATTTATTTATTAGTTTTAGTTTATTATGTTTTAGTACTTCAACTTTAAACGGAAATTAGAAATTGTGCCTTGGTAACTAGCTGAAACAAAATACTTTTTTTTAAAAATTATTTGATTTCAGTTAACATTTATTTCATTTCAAGTAACACATTGTGTATGGTTTTACATTTAGTTAACAATAACCTTGTTGCATACATCAAGGGACTGTAAATGTACAGCTTGTGCAGAGCTATAATGAAGATGCTAATGAAAGTCTAAATCAGAGAATAAAAACAGTTATCGACACACACACACACACTGTCATACCCAGTTTGAGCAATGGCTGGAGCAGAAGACTCTTGACATTGCTGAGTTTGCAGTAATATTTCCTCTCTGCGGCCGCCAGCTCATGCAGACTGGCAATAAAACCCATTACATTACGATCAGTCAGCGCCGCACATGTCCGTCCTCCTGAGCACACACTGCTTACATAGCCCAACTACCACACATACACAATAAAAAGAGTCATAAGTTATGTAAATAACAGTAATAACACAGCATCAATGTACACAATTCAAAACACAGTAATCAGAGAATATAGTTTATTATATACAATAGCAATTCGAAGTGATGATGATGATGACGATAATGACAAAGTCTTGCTCACATTCATACAAAAGGGCAGCAGCACCGGTTGCTGTGTGTATTCTCCGGTCTGCTCCTCCTCCTCCGTTTGCTCCGTCGCCTCTTTCACCTGCTGCCCACTGTAGTACAGGATTGGCTGGATACAGTCTCCATCAGCCAATAAGAGAGTGTGTTGATGACCCGCCCCTATATCCCACACGCGAATCCCATCTGACAGCTGCGCAAAGACAAAAGAGGACAAACAAAGCAAACAAGTCATGAATCAGTATGTTGTCAACACAAATTTGGGCACTAGCAAGGGCCTTAATCTACTAAACACTGGAACGCCGATGACTCGATTTACTATTACATGATTGTGTAGTTAAAACATCATTGGTATATCAATAACATCAGGAACAATATCCTATTAGTATGAATTGTTTTGTTTATCATGCATCTTCCTTGTAGATGTTATATAATACAGTGCCCTCATGAAATATTTACTCATCCTCCATTTTTAATGGTTTAAGTGAACAGTTGACGCTTACTGGTTTTTATAGTGCATTGTGGGAATTGTTAGGTATTTAATGTTTGAGTGCACCCTTGGCAGTGTTCTGACTACTGAATTAGGGAGCTGACCAGGAAGCATCCAAACAAACTGGATACATGTGTACACTAGATGTGTAAAGACTCACACTGCTGCAAGGTGTGCACGAGTGTCAAGAGTTTCTAACCTTGCCATACTTGCAAGGCAAATTCCCATACACAACTAGAAAAAAATATATATATATTTTCAACCTTAAAGGGAAAAGAATTTTCTTTTCTTAATTCTAAAAATGCAGAAGATTTCTTTTATGGTAATGTTATTCTGTTATATAATTATAATGGGCTTCATTTAAAACCCTCATTTAAGTAAATGTGTGTTGTTATAGTGTTATATACAGTACTATGTTATAAAAATAATATAAGAAATACAATTTATATCAAATTTGAATTAATAAAATTTACAGAAAAAAAATTTATAGATTTNNNACTATTATAGTTAATATATTTAATATTATAAAATAAATATAATATTAATATTATTATAATATAATAATAATATGAATATTATTATTATTAACTATACTACCTTTCAAAAGTTTGCTCCAAAATAAAGTAAAAACTGAAAAATGAACTTTCTGAATTTTCAAAAATGAATTTTCAGCATCATTACTCCAGTCTTAAGTGTGACATGATCCTTCAAAAACCATTTTAATATGCTGATATGGTGCTCAAGTAATATTTCTTATTATTATCAATGTTGAAAACAGTTGTGCTGTTTAATAATTTTGTGGAAACGTGATTTTTTTTTCAGAATTCTTTGATGAATAGAAAGATCAACGGAACAGAATTTCCCTGAAATTGAAATCTTTTGTAATTTTATAAATGTCTTTATTTTCAGTGTTGATAAATTTAATGTATCCTTGCTGAAGAAAAGTATTACTTTCTTTAAAACACTTTTGAATGTTTTGAATGAGTGTAGAAAAATATAAATTATATGTACACACATATATAACTCCATATCTAAAGGCCTTAATAATAATAAAAAACAAAAATATATGACATCCAAAGTATGTGAGGTAGTACAACTAGATCTCTTATATTGAATCCAAAAGGTTTTAATTATATTTTACTGCATATAAAGGCATTTTAAAGATTTTGAAGTGTCAAAAGGTCATTCGGATTAACCGTCCAAAAGCCCATACAGGCATTTTATTAGTGATTAAAATATCTTAAAATGTAATAAATGTATATATTTTTTATTAAGGCATGATTTTATAACATCATATATCAAGATAGTGCAAAATGGTATTAAAATTATGTGTAGAAGTTGTTGCTTTGTTATGAGAAAGAATGTCCGGAAAAATGAATTTCACTGATGTCATTCGGAGTAACCAATATAAAGAGACTGTTTTGGATCAAGTCATCCGGTCAATATATTTCACAATATTACTGTTTTTGTTTGTATTTTTAATCAAATAAATGCAGGCTTGGTGAGCAGAAGATACTTCTTTTAAAACATTAAAAAACCTTACTGACCCCAAACTTTTGAACGGTAGTGTATGTATAATATTTTTCTATACTGCTGTAATATTTATTTTATACAGTTAGATTTGGTAAATTATTATGGTCAAAATGAAATTGTACTTCAACAAAAATACTTTACAGCTCCCTTTATCAGTCCATTCAAATGTTTCAAATACGTAGACACAATATACATTATATTTAACGTTAAAAGACAGGCAGTAGCTTATAATGTTACTACACTAAATGAATGAGTATTAATCTACAAAGAGTACACCAGGGGAAAAAAGACGAAGGCGCCTCCTCGATTGTCTCGTTAAGATGACGCAGCAGTGCATTCCAAAAAAAAGAGTTTTTTTGACCCCTACACCCTTCATCCCTTCGAAGCTCTCACTCCAGAGTGTAAACCCTTTGAAGGGATTAGGGCATAGGGATGAGCCCTTCCGAATGGAACGCAGGGATGGTCTTGAAGCAAAGTAACTAACTCTCTCCTAACTATTTGAAAAATTCATGTTTTCACTTGCTCATGCGCATGTCCCGAAACATCAGGTCATTCGGTACAACCGCTATATAACATGGAAAATGTTGTAATATTTTTAAAAACTAAATATAAAATGTTTGATTGTCCTTTTGCTTGCTAGCTAGATAGTAGCCTGTTAGTATTTTTTGAAAATACTGTCATTCGGTATAACCAAAAGTGTCATTTGGTAAAACCGAAATTTTGGTTAAACCGAATTACTTTTTTGGTGACAAATTTTGTCCATCTTGTAAAAAATGACAAAAGCAGTGTTTATTGATGATAAAAAACACAATCTCATTGTTAACACTTAATAAAACTTCAAAATTAAATCTCCATTGTGTTTTTTTACACTTTTAAAAACCTTATTCATCAATGACCCTTATATATACATATATATAAGTATTATTAAAATTTAAAATATTAGTTTATTATGTTTTTATGACTTTTCCAAACCTTTTAAACCATTTCAAAAATCATTTGTGATATTTTTTCTGTTTTATGTGCATGTGCGCATATACCTTGGTTAAGTGAGGGAAGGTGGTGGGTGATTCCATGTGTCCCAGCTGCCCAGAAGTGTTGCAGCCCCAGGAGAACACCTGCCATACACACACCACACACACATTACAAGAGGATTACACTAATACAGGCTCACCGCTCAAGAGAAAAGCCTCAGATATGCAGGTGAAGTGTGTCACCTGTGATTGGGCGGTCAGGGCGAGAGAGTGATGAGCACCTGCAGCCACTCTCAACACCTCTTTACCATTCAGACTCTTTACACAGATGGGCTGCAGTCTGGAAAGAAAGAGAAATCCAAACAAATCACTACATTAGGTTTCTCTGTGATGCATCTAATGAGGCTGTCCTCGTTTTAGCAGAGCACATTACATTTTAAAGCCCTGGAATCTTATGTAATTCATGAGTTGTTAGGGAAGAAGGGAGCTCCTCGTGCTGATGGCAAGACTCTGACCTGGGAAGGACGTCACCATGTCCAAGCTGCCCTTCCTGGCCTCTGCCCCAGCTCCACACTTCTGTCTGCAAAGAAGGCAGGTGGGCATCGGCCTCAGGTATGCCTCCTGGGGAGAGCGGGATGGCCCGTGCACGGGGACGGCTTGTTCGCCGCAAAAGACGAGGAGACACTGAGAGAGAGAGAACAAACAACAAAACACATAAAAAAATTGAAACATCAATATCTAGAGGCAGAACACAGCCCACACCCAAACTAAGATATAAAATGACAGATCATAAGAAAATGCAACTCATGGCAGTTTGTTCCTCATTGAATATGCATTAGTTTGGTTCTGCTATATAAACACAAACAAAGAGCAAAGGGAAAATTCACATGAATCATTTAACAGCACAGACGAAGATCCACAGACTCGGCCAACTTCACTTCAACTCTCTGTAAAACACACACACACATAAATGGTATGGCCAGGTGCACACACAAATAAACACACACACAGACTGGTGCCATGCTGAGTTATGTTCCAGCCCCACTGGGGTCCATCTGTCACACAGGTGGGGGCGAGGAGACGAGAAAAGGTGTGTATGTAGCAGGTAGCTGGCTGCCATTGTCTTCTGTTCTCTAGCTTGTGTATCAGGCTTCAGCTGATTTATGAACTCAGACAAGCACACGATCAGGCTGAGGTATTAAAAATAAAGGAGCTTTACTGTATCAATGGTTCCATGAAGAACCTTTAACATCCATTTTCATTGTGGAAAAGGTTCTTTACAGTGGAAAAAGGTTCTTTAGATTATTCAAATGTTCTTCACACTAAGAAGAAAATGGTTCTTTTAAGAACTGTTCACTGAAAGGTTCTTTTGGGAACCCTGAATGGTTCTTCTACGGCATTGCTGCAAAACATTATTTTTAAGAGTGTATCCTGGAGCCTCATGAGCAGAGAGGTCCCAAAATGTTCTTGTATCACAATCTCTAACTCAGCAAACTAAATATAAATCACTTTAAACACATGCAAAACACTAGAGCAGAAAGTTGTATTAACACTAGAGCAGGGGGGGGTGTATTAATGTATCTACAATCTGCTTGTTACTAAAAATCTACTTCTTGCTAAAGTTGAATCGCACAAAGTGTCAACAACATACCTTGGTCATATTTCTCCCCAAACACAAGTATAAAAAAATTAATTTTATTTTAATTTAAAACTTTAAGCAAGAATTTTATGCATTATGACATCACATTATATAAAAATTATGCATATTTTCACCCAAATTCAGTGATTACTGTAATGTGAAAATTCTCAAAAAAATAAATACTCAAATGTAATTAATTATTTTTTTTTTATAAATATTTTCTTTAAACATATGCACCACTGTTCACTGTTCTGTTTGGGTTCAGTAAGATTTTTTAATGTTTTTAAAAGAAGTCTTTATGCTCACCGAACCTGCATTTATTTGCTTAAAATTACAATAATAACAGTATATTGTTAAAAATTATTATAAATTACAATAGGTGTGTCCCAATTCACGTACTTATGCACTATTCTATTCTTATTTTTTAAGTATTAATAGTGCAAGTAGTGCGTTCACACTGAAAATTCCAAAAAGAAAAAGTACACTTTAAATACCCGGATGATGCACTAAAATAACGGAAAAAACGAAGTGTGGAATGTTGGACACTTCATGCACTCAACTGTCGCAGCTTTAATTACGTATTGGAGGGGGAGAGGTTACCAGACTCCGTTGTTAAATGACAAAATAACCTTATACAATTCACACACTACATGGATGAGTACATAGTGCATAAGTGCATAGTGTATAGTGTGTCATTTGGGACGCAAGTAATAACTATTTTCTATTTTAAAATATTTGAAAATATAATTTATTCATGTGATGCAAAGCTGAATTTTCAGCAGTCATTATTACAGTCCTCAGTCACATGATCCTTCAGAAATCATTCTAATATACTGATATGGTGAAACATTTCTTATTATTATCAATACTGAAAACAGTTTATTTTTTGGTTTTAATTTACTTAAAAAATTTGCTAACCACAAACTTTTGAATAGTAGTGTAGATATTTAATTACATTTCAAGAAATCGTTATACTGCCTTAAATTTATTCTGATTTCAATAAAAATAAACTTTGCATTAAAGTATTTTTTACATTTCTATATTTGCAATTATTACTATAGAATCTAATGAGAATCACCATTGAAAATAATGAGAAAACAAAAAACCGAAAGTGATGTCAAATGTCCAAAAACACTACAGTAATAAGAATTTGGGTGTAAAATCTGCTTGATTAAATGATCAAAATCATAATGCAAAAAAACGTAATGGTTGAAAAATAAGCTTAATTTCTTTTATGCAAAACAAAAATGTATTTTTTCTTTTGATTTTGAGCTAAAATGTCTGTGAGATTCACCCCAAAAAATCTACTTCTAATCTAAACATTATGCTTTGTACAACTGCAACTACACATAAATACCTTCTGTTGTTGTGTAGGATACCGACGTCGTCACCTCAAATGCTGCAATGTCTGTAACCATGGCAACAGCAATATATGGGAAAACTGTCCACACGTGCCGTCGGCAGAAATTTGAAGAGCCATGGCAATAGAAGCCATGCCATTAACAAACACATTACAATATGCATTCAAAAGTTGGCCAAGCGGTGATTTGCAGGGTTGAATGAACTAAGCCTGAACACACTGCACAGGATTATGATTAAACTTCACATATTTAACGAATAAAAGAATACATTCATAGCAATCATTTCTCTGGTTCACATGGGTCTAAACAGCGGTACAGTCACGTTATGCCCTCTACACTCAGATGATTATAAAATCAGACCATTTTCTTTAAATATTTATGAAATTTGTCACAAAAAGGAATGGAGTTGTTAGTTATTCATAGCCTCTGCAGCAGAAACACCAAGCGTGCAATGAGCTGACGGATGAGAGAGGCAAAACTTGGTAAGATGCTCGACAACTAGTCCACGCTAATGAAAACTCAAGCATAGACACACATCCCCATGCAGACTTACGGAGACGGTACACTGGGTGTAAGAGAAGGAGAGCGTGTGTACCCTGAGAGAGCAGGCCAGGCAGGGACAGGCGACGGCTGAGCTCCGCCTCCTCCTCTCGGATATCTCCCAGGCTGGAGCTTTTCTTCCCCTGCATGGGCTCCTCCAGACGGAGTCTCTCCTCCACTCGCTCACGGCCCTCTCCTGGAACCTGGAGCACAACAACTCTGGTCAAACACATCATAGCTGGATCATTATTCTTCAGTTTCTTTCCAAGTGAGAAAATGACATAATAATATAGAAAATGTGTTTGTTTATTGTTTAAAGAGCATGATTCTGGCATGAAAATGTACAGTATTCAAACTGGAAAATACACTTACCCAGTAACCAATGACTTTTCTCAGAGAGAGAGCTTCATATGTAGACACTACACGTTCCCCCACTGCAGAGGCACAGGACACCACCAAGTTGTTCAACGCAGAGCCCATTGGAGTCACAGACTGGGCGACCGGGATCAAGGGGTCAGAGGTGAAAGGATCAGCAGGGTCACTGGAGAGCTGTGATGGGACAGATGTGAGCTGAACTTGAGAGCTCTGAATTGCACATTTAGAAGAAATGAAACAGTTTGAATTACGATGGCTTGGGATGGTCGACTAGATGAATAGTAATGGCCAGCTACACTCAAAAAAAAGAATTGTTGGATTTACTTAAAAAAGCAGCGTCAAGTGGTTCCACACAACTATGTTGAGTAATTTGTACAAATAACAATTTAGTTGTATGAACAAAATATCTTCAAGTAAAGCTGACAAAATGTCTTTGAGTAAATACAAATCATTTGAATTTGTCACTGTTACATAATATTTATATGTGCAGTTTACTTAATAATGTTATGTTAAATTCATAAAAGTTTATTACATAAGGTGAACACATTTATTGACTTAATTTACCTTATTAAACTATTTGCTCTACAAAATGCACTCAAAAAAATAACTCATTATGTCAACATTAATTTGTGCATTTCACTCAGCAATGTTAAGTTGACTGACCAAACACTTAGGCTGACAATACTCATTTTTAGTAGAAACAACTCAGATAAATTAAGTTAATTTAGTTACATTAGTTTTTTAAGTAATGTGAACAAGGATGGTTTGAGTGAAACTAAAGTTCATATTTTTGAGTGTTGTATATTTAACTAAAACAAAAATATTGATATTTTGACTAGAATATTTGTTAAAGGCCTACTGAAGTGCCTTGAAACGCACAGCATTATTCAATGTGTTGATGTAATTTCCACTGAAGCAGGAAGACAAGGCGTACTGTTTAGTTCACCCAGAAATGAAAATTCTGTCATTAATTACTCACCCTCATGTTGTTCCAAACTCGTAAGACTTTTGTTTATCTTCACAACGCAAATGAAGATATTTTTGATGAAATCTAAGCGATTTCTGTCCCTCCATAGACAGCCTACGTAATTTAAACTTTGACGCTTCAAAAAGTTTATAAAGAGAACGTAAAAATAATCCATATGAATTGAGTGGTTTGGTCCAAGAGGCTGATCACTTTTTATGATAAACAGGTTTAATTAAGGCTTTTACTCGCATAAAAAACATTGATCAGCGAACATAAACCGAAGCTCAACCGAACCTGAATGAAGCGCGAGAACAAACCTCTTCTGGAAGTCTAAATGTGCTGCGTAACACGAGAATTAACCTCATTGGTTACATAGGCTGTCTATTGAGGGACAGAAAGCTCTCAGATTTCATCAAAAAGATCTTCATTTATGTTCCGAAGATGAACGAAAGTCTCACAGGTTTGGAACATGAGGGTGAGTAATTACGTAGCTTCATTTTTGGGTGATCTAACCCTTTAAATTGTTTATATGAAGGCTTTACAATCAGATTGAGTCAACTATTGGATCATTTGGATGCATGTAAACGTAGCTACTGTCAGAGACTAACCTGAGAAGAATGAAGCGTGCTGGGGGTCTTGGTGGTGTGCTCTGCCAGGGCATGATCAGAAAGTCTCTTAAGATAGGCCTTCACTGCCTGCTCATCGGGGAATGGCGAGCACTTCCCCCCTATGGCTCGACAGCTGTCCGGCTCAGGGGTACAGGACTCTGAGGCTTCAACACAAACCTCTCCATTTGTGACCGGAGCTTCAGGTTCAGTCGAGTCTTCTATGGTTGGTTCTACAGTTTGTTGGCTAGATGCAGGAACCTGATTTTGGGGTTCAGAGGCAGGTGTGCTGTCAGGGATTGTGCTGGAGGTGGGTGATCTTGGGATCTGGGTGGACACGGATGGAACAGGTTCTGTAGGAGAGCTTTTGCCTTGTTTACCCTGTTCTTGGCTGCCTTCTAATGCAGACTTGGTCTCGCCGCTGTCCAGCTCAACACCTAGTAGACAGTGATGACCATCAGAGATGATGACATGGTCCTCTTTGTCCGTCATAGTGTACAGCAGCTGATGGCACTGACCGCACTTGTCTTGAGGGGGTTTCCGAGGCTCCTGCGGAGGGGGGAGACATCGCACCAGAGCCAGGCTGTGAGCGGCTCCACAGGCCACCTGCAACACATGCCTTCCAGCCAGGGGCTCTACCTTCTGGGGCTTCCAGACTGGAAACGTTGAAGTGTTCAGGCCCAGCTGGCACCCGCTGCCCCAAGCCCAGGCTTCATGCTTGGCTGAAAGAGCCAAAGTGTGCTGATCCCCACACGCCACCTCCAGGATCTTCACCGTCTGAGGGGGCGTGGCCTCAGAGTCAAGTACGGCCACAGGGGTGGGGTTAGGGATAACAGAAAGTCCCGACAGGCCACACTGGCCATGAGCGTTTTCTCCCCACATGTGCACGCCTCCATCTTCTGTTACTACTCCACTGTGGGCGGAGCCAGCAGCCACAAAAACAACACGTTGCTCGCTAAGCACTGCCTCCAAAACAGGCTCAGTCACTACTGATGATGTTTGGTTTTGTTTCCAAGGCAGCTCACCAAAACTGTAGACTTGTCCCCCTAAATATAGTATATAAATTATTACACATTTGGATTGTAATATCATTGCAAAATGTATGAGAAGCAAGTTTAATCTTTTCACAAGCATCTGTTTAAAGCAGTGGTTCTCAACCCAGGGACTGGTGCCAAGCCAACTAGGGGACCTCAGTAAACTTCCAATGGTGCCACAGGATGACTTAAAATGTTTTCAATTAATTATATTAAAATAATCTAACTTAAAGTACTTTCCCCCTCAATAAGGATTGTTTTTATTCAAGAATGTACAATTCTTGGAACTTCTGGAATCACAAAAATATTTAATATTTCTATTCTCCCAGTTTCTGTTCATAAAAAAAAAAGAAGTTTGAAAACAAGCTGTTTTGTCATAATTATAGGAGAAATACCGGAGGAAATATCTTAAGGTTAGGCGAAATCCAAATCCATTCCAATCCAGATTCAAATTGGTAACGCAGATTCGCCGTGTTAACAAACAGAAAGCTGCTTGGTTTGAAAGTGACATTTTTTTGCCAATCGATATTCGTAAAGACCCGCCCACTTTACTGTTGCTTTGTCCGACTAAGTCAAGCAGTGAAAAATACATTGCAGAGCAAAGTGGACACTGACAGCGCATCGACAGACAAGAGAAAGCAGGTTACTTTTGATATGAAACGGTCTCAAATTTTGTAATTTTCAAAGAAATTTCAACAATTAAATACCGTTTTGTGGATCTTTAATGTTTCGTGACAGATCGCTGTAGCACCTCAGTTCAAGCAGCTCGTGAACCGAACATCTCTTCCTACTAGTTAAATTATAGCATCAAATAAACATGAACGAACATCAGAAGGAAATTTGATGGAATCACGGAAAGACGTCAGTACACACCATTTTTCAAGTTCAACTCCCCTGACTGCTTTGTTGAACAAAACGAATTCGCCGTTATGATTGGTTAGATCGTCTGTCAATGAAACTCCCAAAAAAGCTAAGAACCACTCGTTTAAAGTTAACATGAAACATTTTCAGCAGTTTTCACTGCTAATAACACTTTTCTAATAGAAAGACTTTTTGATCATGTCTTGGAGGCTCATATTCACCCTCAAGAATATCTCAATATATCCAAATGGTAATGATCTCTTTTCAAATTATTTTTTTTTCCCATTTTAGGACAGTTTACCCAAATATAAAATGCAAACATGTATGACTTTCTTTTGTGGAACCCACACAATGAAAGTCAATGGGGTCTAAAACAATACTGGACACCAATGACTTTCATTTTATGAACAAACAGACANCACCCTCAAGAATATCTCAATATATCCAAATGGTAATGATCTCTTTTCAAATTATTTTTTTTTCCCATTTTAGGACAGTTTACCCAAATATAAAATGCAAACATGTATGACTTTCTTTTGTGGAACCCACACAATGAAAGTCAATGGGGTCTAAAACAATACTGGACACCAATGACTTTCATTTTATGAACAGAATATGCAACATTTTTCAGAATATCTTTTGGGTTTGGACTGACATGAGGGTGAGTAAATAATGACAGTATTTTTATTTTTTTTTATTTTTTTGGGGGGGGGGAGACATATCATGTTAAATTACTTTGTTAAAGGGTTAGTTCACCCAAAAATGAAAACTCTATTGCCAAACCTGTAAGACCTTCGTTCCTCTTCAGAACACAAATTAAGATATTTTTGATGAAATCTGAGAGGTTTCTGACTCTTCTATAGACAGCAAGCTATTGAGCCGGCGTTTGGACATAAACACGGAAGCGCTGCACTGTGTTTACTACGTCAACAGCGTAGGAAACCGGCAGGGAAGAGAAGAGATTGTTGAATAAAGTCATTATTTTTGTTTTGATTTAGCGCACAAAAAGTAATCTTGTTGCTTCATAAAATTAAGGTTGAACCACTGCAGTCACGTTGACTATTTTAACAATGTCTTTACTACCTTTCTGGGCCTTGACAGTGGTAGTTAAATTGCTCTCTATGAAGGAGTCAGAACGCTCTCGGATTTCATCAAAAAGATCTTAATTTGTGTTCCGAAGATGAACAAAGGTCTTACGGGTTTGAAAAGACATGAGGGTGAGTAATTAATTGGGTGAACTAACCCTTTAAAACAACCAAGACCTCTCACGGCTTAGATAATGTCAGCTTGGCAAGGCGTTTAAAGGCAGATGTTATTATATTTTGATGAAAGACTGTAAAGACTAGATTGCAATAACATTCACAGAAGACTTGCACACAGTAAGTATAACATAAATAACATCAATAAATAGTCAATTTGACATTAACTTTAAACAAAAACTCATCAAATATTAGTGCTTTGCATCTACAGTGTTTCCCAACCAAATTTGCATGTGTATCTATGCCTGTTCTAGTGTGAATAATAAATGTATTACCCTCTACTAGCAGAACACCATGTCTAGCTCCCAGGGCAGCCTGGAGCACAGGCCGGGAGAGCAGCACCCTCTCTGGTGTGGTGCTGTAGGAATATCCCCTCCACGTGTGGAGCAGACCCCTCTCCCCAGAACCGTCCTCCTCACCAGAACTACAAACACAGTGATGCACACACTCTCAGAGAAGTCATGAGACAAAAAAAACTAAGAAGTACACAAATGCTGCATTGTCCAACTCTGCTGGCAGCCTGTCTTTGAACACACACACCTTATCTGTTTCTCCATCTCTAAACGTTCCCCATGTCACAGCAGTTGCGTTTGTCACCGTGGATGATTGTCCTGTGAGAGAACGGGTGACAGATCATTTCAGATGCTGAATGACAACAAACGGTTTGACAACAACTTGTTTGATTAAAACTGCCCCCCGTCAACCCAGCATAGATCGGAACTGGTTGTAATTCACGAACGCTTTAAAATACAGACCTTTTAAATATGACAATCAGCAGATTATTGCAGAAGTGAAAGTAGCTTTAAAAATGATAGTTTGTCCAATTTCAATTTTGAGTGTGTGAGTGAATTTGTAAGCTTTCGAATTATAATAATTTGTGATAATTACTAATATAGATGACAGTCACGAGTGTGACTTAATTCTATGCATTTCGGTGCTTAGGTTACATTTATTTTTGATTGTAAAACATTTGAAGTCCAGATTATGTGTAAAGCAAATACTCTTGACCAAGACTAACAGTGTAAACACATGTGTACACACACAGATCAAGGACAAAGGTGACGTAGAGCTGTGATGAAATCATCAGCTGAATTGACAAACACACAACAACAGATCTAGGATACTGTCCAATAAATCATAATGAATATTAACGACTCCTATTCTGAGTTCTTAGTTAAAGCACAAGCTGTCAAGCAGGTTTAGATGGTCACGAAAAAATGATATGAATTTAAGCAACAGAAAAAAAACACATTATGATTCGCTTCATATACAATATTCTAATCGATAACAATAATCCATATGATAATGTCTAAAGTGAAACTAGACGTCTGAGGAGATCAAAGCACAACAGATTTAGAGAAGCTTTCGCGTCGACAGGTGGGGATAATGTTAAATAACTGATGAGTGAAAGATATTTACACCACTGTAAAGTCATTCAAATACAATACAGTCCCTGGAAGACAGAAACATCCCAAAGCTTCATTTTATTAGCAGCTTTAATATTAACGTACTCTGATATACAAGATGCTTCGTTCATTCTTACCCCAATATGTCAGAAGCGAATGGTTCTTGGTTATAAATATATCTTGTCAGCTTTTAAAACACTTGATCAGAGATGTAATATAACCGGTGATGAAAGCAGACAGGCAGCAGAGCGAAGCTCATGATGATGATATTAATCGGGTGGGTTGTTGTGGTTGTTGTGAGCGCTTCGACGAACGGAGAAGCAGGAGGGACAAACCAGATGGAGTATTTACGCTTTCGATTTTTCTACTCGGCACGTAGAACAGGATAGATCACAGTCTACAGGAGAGATGAGTGGGGTTGCTTGAAAATGAAATGCTGAGATAGTAAGCTAAATATATAATTTTACTAGTCCATAGAAACTCTAGATTGCAGATTAATACTAATATATGAATTAATATTGCTCGAGCAGTTGTCTTCGTGTCATCACTATAGGGCTAACCGCTAACGTATATATTTTTTTACATCTAGACTATTTTTCTTAAAGAATTAGTTCACTTTAAAATAAAAATTTCCTGATAATTTACTCACCCCCATGTTATCCAAGATGTTCATGTCTTTCTTTCTTCAGTCGAAAAGAAATTAAGTTTGAACTAATTGTTGTATACTTGCACTAGCATATTGTATATGACAATTTAGTTCAAACTTTGACCTGAGGAGGGCAGTATTACAATTAGCAGTGTCTACACTGCCGGAATTCTAATAGAGAAGAAGAAGAGAGCAAGTTCAAGATGAGCATTTATTGTTAAAACTTAAATAATTTTTTTTTTTTAAGAAAATGACCGATCGTTTCGCTAGATAAGACCCTTATTCATCGTCTGGGATCGTGTAGAGCTCTTTGAAGCTGCACTGAAACTGACATTTTGACCTTCAACCGTTTGGGCTCAATTGAAGTCCACTATATGGAGAAAAATCCTGGAATGTTTTCATCAAAAACCTTAATTTCTTTTCGACTGAAGAAAGAAAGACATGAACATCTTGGATGACATGGGGGTGAGTAAATTATCAAGAAATTTTAATTTGAAAGTGAACTAATCCTTTAAAAGACGCTGTAGGCTATAACAAGCTTGTCACTGAATAATAATTATAGGCTAATAATAATAATAAAAAGATAATTGCGATTTTTTTTCTCACAATTCCGACTTTTTCTCTCACTGTGATTTTGGGTCATTCTACGAAACGGGTGCCATTTGGGTCCGCAACATTTGGTCAGATGCATAAGGCACAAAAAATGTCCCAAAGTCTGTTTCCAAAGCTTAACGTTATTAATTAAAGTGTTCTTTTTGACATAATATATGATCAAATGGTTTTTTTGGAGATTAGCATACTATTTTTAATAATTTTTCATTATTACATAGCCAATTTCACATGTCAGTGTTAACCAACATGACATTTGCATCTAAAATATCACCAAATAAGTTATATATTTTTTTCAAACATATACTATTTTCAGGATTATATGTGTGTCCCTGTTTAAACAAAATATATTTATTCACAATAAACAAATTTTTTTTGTAAATATTTTATTATACAACTATGTACATTTTTTTTACATAGTTTATTTGTTGCTTTTTCATGTTAGGCAGGGTCCGTCAAGCTTAAACTTACCACCCCGTCACGCAAAATAGATAGGGAAAACTGATTTTTATTCATTTTTTTACATTATTAATACAAAGATAATTATATTTCAGATTGAATGCATGTATGCTAGGTGAGAAAATTGACCACATGGGAGATTTGCGGACATTTTGGGATGAAATTTACCACCCCGTCACATACCACCCCGTCACAAAAACGTGACGGGGTGGTAAATTTCATCCCAAAATGTCCCCTGATAAAAATCACATTCTGTGGGGTAAAACTTTTGTGGATGTGCATTCCAAGGGCTAAATATCATGTTATTTGGGCTCGCTTCAACCAGTTGACATGAAAAACAACCTGTGGCAACAGTGTAAAAGTAGCCTAGCCCAATTTCGCAGGAAAAACGTAGACTTGGCAACACTGTTTGGTTCATTAATTCACTCATTCACTCACTCACTATATCACTCACACACATTTTACTCAGTTTGAATGTCTTTTTAAAGTTTAAAACCAGCAGATCATATAGAGATACACTTCGTCCATATCACCCCGTCACATCAGTTACCACCCCGTCACATTTACCACCCCGTCACAGGGTCATTTTGTTAAAGGTTTATGGAAAGAAAATGAAATATTACATAAATTAATGTTGAATGATGTTCTTGTTGTGTGGACTGATCAGATAAATGTAACTTTATTTGTATTTTTTAAGTAAATTCATTTTTTCAGTACAAACAATGAGGCCATTGAAAGGTCAAATTCATGTTTCATGATTAAAAATCTAAAAATAAAAAATATATATTAAATTACAGACTTTCTATTCATGGTTTCCAAAAAAGGGACAGTTTTCTATTAGGAAAACATTAGATTTTAAAAATCTATTTCTTGTTTTACTACTCCAATGGCATACATATTGTCCGTGACGGGGTGGTACAAGAATGGCTTCCTTGTCTGAATAAAAAGGATAATATTAATAAAGATTTTGTGCCTGAGGTGGGAAAATATGTTTTTTGGAGGATTAACATATCTTTCAATTTGTAGGTTTGTTTAAAAAAAAGTTTGTTCATAATAAAAATTTAGAAAAAAATCAAGCATTTGAGATTAGCCATATAGTATATTTGTTATATTATATTATATTTGTAATATTAATTTATTTAGCTATTGTATATTTGTTTAGCTTATCTTCTCGGTTTATTTTTCTGGGGATGAGTGGAATTTCAAGCTAACATTTGTTTTAAAAATATTTTTCTCTCTATTGCTCCTTCAGACTCTCTCTTTCTCACGCACTCATACTGAGACGCAAACACTTACAGACACCCTCTGGGTGTTTTAGATGCACCAGCCTTTCAAAACAAACCAGCAATCCCTTGCCTCGCTTTAATTTTCAGCCAATTGGATGGTGGTTTGCAGAAGAATTCTGATTGGCCTGTGACCAGACAAGCGGCAGTGGCAGCTGCAGGAGGCAGGAGAGCAACAGAGAGAGAGAGAGAGAAGGAGAGAGAGGTACAGAGAGACAGGAGGAGAACTCTCAGAGTAAACGTAGGAGGACAGAGGAGGAAACTTGTGTCAGCGTGGGTGCTGTCTGCCACAAGCTGCCTGAAGCAAGAGGATGACATGCTGGATAAAGGGACAGTGATGAGGTCCTGTTTCACACTCAAAATGTATGGGTCACAGTGAGAGCCTCCCGTCATATCAGCAGTTCCATCAAGGGCCATCAGAAGAAGCAGACAGCATGCAGAACCTCCGGCATGCAGCTTCTGAGGCTTTCCAGCGTCTCGGTGAGTGCATTTCAGCTTTATCTAAGAATATACAAACAGTATTGAAATCTGTCCTTAATCACATGTGTTGATGTCTCATCACATGTTGGAAGGAGGAATAGTACATAATTAAAGAGATAAACCAACAATCTTCTTCATCCCCTGCATCTCAGCTGCATACTTAACATACTGTAAATAACTTCAGTCATGATCTGCATATAACGGTTACATCTGCGTTCTCGTTTGTGCCAAAAAGAGCCGTAATTAGCTCATTTCAGAAATCAGAATGTATTCTTTGTATTTGTGCTCATTTGCCTTATTTCTTGTATCAGTTGTATGTAATTGAACATATACTGTTGCTTACAGTAATATGAGAAGTTACCAGCCCATATAACTCATAATCCTTTTAAACTTGAAAAAGCTCCTGATATCTATTTAAATTTCCAAAGAAAATAGACCCTTCTGAACAAAACTGTTTAAACCAGTCTAAAGGTGGTCTGAGCTGGTTTAGTTGGTCTCCCAGTTTGGCCAGTTGACAAATGTCCTGAAGAACCCAGAGTTATTATCGTTAATTAAAACTAAAACTATGAAAAACATTTTTGCTAATAGAAATAAAGCTGCAAATAAAATAAATTATAAATATTAGATGAAAATCCTTAACTAAATAAAATTAGAAATGTTGCCTAGGCAACTAACTGAAATAAATTTAAAGTGGCATGAAACAGAAGATGCAATAGTCTTTTCTTCCCTTTTTTAATGTATATATGAGTGAAAAGGCTTCTCGAACAAGAAAAAATTTGTCAAAAAAAAAGACTTGATTTTGTCTATCAGGAGTTGATTGGATCATTGGATCATTGTTGTTTGCTATTAGTCGATCTCATGTGAGTGACAGATTGTCCCGCCCTTGCGGCAATAAGNNNNTGAAAAGAACGTAACAAAAAAAAAAAACTAAATATAAAAAATATGAAAATAAAATTTAAATGAAAAAAAATTTAATTGTGAAAATTAAATTTGTCAATTTTGATTTCATGGTGACTTTAACTAAAACTAAAACTGATGTAGAAATAAATGAAACCTAAATAGTAATGTTAAAAAACTAATAAAAATGTCAAAAGAACTTAAAAAATAAATAAAATACAATTTAAATGAAAAAAATTTAAATGCTTAATAAAATGTTCTTAATAAAAAATTCAAAATATTAATAAGAACTATAATAGTATATAAATAAAATAACACTGGTAGAACCATAAAATCAGGTATGCATTCAGCAGGGTATGCCGAGGAAGTGAATAAATAGATTGTTGTGGCTAAGCACATGTCATTGTCGACGTGCACTGGAAGACAAATTGCCCAAGTATACAGAATGACCTACACAGCAGAGATATTGTCCGTGGTTTACTGCATGGCAGAAGTGAGATTTTGTTGTGATGGACGAGGGAAGGGCAGGTTCCTGTAGGTGAGAGGAAAACAGCTTGTTACAGCATCTGTGTCCATCTCTTGAGAGGCACGAGGGCCTCAGAGTGAAGAAAAGTGTGTGTGTTATGTGTGAATAAAGCAGGCACGAGTGAAAGGCATTGACTTTAAATATATTGCAATAGTGGTAAATCTGTCGCTGGCTATTTCTGGACGTGTATTTAAGCACATTTCCTCCCCATGTACGAAAGTAGCCTATTGCTGTCCTGTGAGTGGCCAGCAAATCTGCATTTTTCACAGAACTGCCAGTTTGTCTGCATTTCTTGGGCTACCAGCCTGAAATCACTTTCCTTGTGATTATTTTCCTGAATTTTGAAAGTTGGTTTATCTGAAGTCATATTCCTGATCTGGGTTAAAGACCTCATTAAATGGCTTGATGAGTTCCTGTGTTTACATATTTCCTATTGAAGAAAACCTCACATGTTTCATAATCATCAATATCACCAGATAACAAATTAATAACTTGTATTAAAGGTGCCCTAGAATTAAAAATTAAATTTACCTTGGCACAGTTGAACAACAAGTGTTCAGTACATGGAAATGACATATAGTGAGTCTCAAACACCATTGTTTCCTCCTTCTTATGTAAATCTAATTTGTTTAAAAGACCTCCGAAGAACAGGCGAATCTCAACATAACACCGACTGTTACGTAACAGTCGGGATCATTAATATGTACGCCTCCAATATTTGCATATACCAGCCCATATTCAAGGCATTAGACAAGGGCAGCCAGTATTAACGTCTGGATCTGTGCACAGCTGAATCATCAGACTAGGTAAGCAAGCAAGGACAATAGCGAAAAATGGCAGATGGAGCAATAATAACTGACATGATCCATGATATCATGATATTTTTAGTGATATTTGTAAATTGTCTTTCTAAATGTTTTGTTAGCATGTTGCTAATGTACTGTTAAATGTGGTTAAATTTACCATCGTTTCTTACTGTATTCACGGAGACAAGAGCCGTCGCTATTTTCATTATTAAACACTTGCAGTCTGTATAATTCATAAACACAACTTCTTTCTTTATAAATCTCTCCATCAGTGTGTAATGTTAGCTTTAGCCACGGAGCACTATCAAACTCATTCAGAATTAAATGTAAACATCCAAATAAATACTATACTCACATGATCTGAAGCATGCATGCAGCATGCATGACGAACATTTTGTAAAGATCCATTTGAGGGTTATATTAGCTGTGTGAACTTTGTTTATGCACTGTTTTATAGTCGAGAGCTCGGGGGCAGGGAGCGCGAGGATTTAAAGGGGCCGCAGCCTGAATCGGCGCATATTTAATGATGCCCCAAAATAGGCAGTTAAAAACATTTATTAAAAAAAATCTATGGGGTATTTTGAGCTGAAACTTCACAGACACATTCAGGGGACACCTTAGACTTATATTACATCTTGTGAAAAAACATTCTAGGGCACCTTTAATTAACAAATTAATAGTTAATAATGAATTTTACCATTAGTATAAGTATATCCAAACTTACCCGGATACATACAGTACACTCAGTATGTACTATATAGCAAATATCAACTGCTTGCTTGCTATATCATCAAAAAATTTAAACTAGATTATTGCCCAGCAATATATTAAAAGTTGGTTATATAATACATCCTAATTTGATATATATTATATCCAACTTTATCTGCAAATATACAGTACACTCATGTAAAGCGATATATACTACATAGAAAATCTCAGCTACCTGATTTTTTATATTGTCACAAAATGTAACTATAAAAGATTCCAGCTCGTTATATAAAGTTGGATAAATAAGTATGTCTAACTACCCACATACATACAGTGTACTTGCGTAGGGCAAAAAATACTACATAGCATATCTCAACGGCTTGATTGCTTGTGTTGTTGCAAAATATAAACTATATTATAACCATGCTCTAATCTGCTTAATGCATCTATAAGGCATGAAGATGGCAGAAATCGTTATAAACATTAACATCATGTTTTTCCTGTAAAGCTGCTTTGAAAAAATGTGTATTGTGAAAAGGACTATACAAATAAATTTGACTTGACTTAACCATTGAAACAGAAGGTTAGGGTGGGACATATCGAATAGCCAATAACCTTAATGTTCTCAAATCATGAACTATGATTTGATACTTGCTATTGATAGTCAGAGGCAGGAGGGACAATCTCAAATTACAGTCTAGAGAACATTTTATGAAAAATTATCAATACTTTGGTCTGTTTTTCAAGAAGAGAAAGTCAATGTATTTAAAGTCGGCATGAAACAGAAGATGCGATAGTCTTTTCTCCCTATTGTGGCATATTATTAAATAAAAAAAGTATGAGATACTTTGCCATGCATGATGGCACTTCATGCTTTTGAGGGGGTGGGTGAGTGTGTGTGTTTAGAGGCACATTGTTATGAATTTAAATTATATATATATATATATACTTATATATATATAATATATAAGTATATATACAGTGGCAAGAAAAAGTATGTGAACTACTTGCAGAATCTGTGAAAATGTGAATAATTTTAATAAAATAAGAGAGATCATACAAAATGCATGTTATTTTTTATTTATTACTGTCCTGAGTAAGATATTTTACATAAAAGATGTTTGCATTTAGTTCACGAGAAAAAAAAATAGCTGAATTTATTAAAATGGCCCCATTCAAAAGTATGTGAACCACTGATTCTCAATACTGTGTGGTTACCTGATGATCTACGACTGTTTGTTTGTTTTGTGATGGTTGTTCATGAGTCCCTTGTTTGTTCTGAGCAGTTAAACTGAGATCTGTTCTTCATAAAATCCTCCAGGTCCTGCAGATTCTTCAGTTTTCAAGCATCTTTTGCATATTTGAACCCTTTCCAGCAGTGACTGAATGATTTTGAGATCTGTCTTTTCACACTGAAGACAATTGAGGGACTCAAACTCAACTATTAAAAAAGGTTCAAACATTCACTGATGCTCCAGAAGGAAACACG
>RJVU01051519.1:4765654-4784313 GCA_003731715.1 Anabarilius grahami | reverse complement strand
TCCAGGATATCCCTGTACTTGGCCGCATTCATCTTTCCCTCGATTGCAACCAGTCGTCCTGTCCCTGCAGCTGAAAAACACCCCCACAGCATGATGCTGCCACCACCATGCTTCACTGTTGGGACTGTATTGGACAGGTGATGAGCAGTGCCTGGTTTTCTCCACACTTACCGCTTAGAATTAAAGCCAAAAATTTCAATCTTGGTCTCATCAGACCAGAGAATCTTATTTCTCACCATCTTGGAGTCCTTCAGGTGTTTTTTAGCAAACTCCATGCGTGCTTTCATGTGTCTTGCACTGAGGAGAGGCTTCCGTCGGGCCACTCTGCCATAAAGCCCCGACTGGTGGAGGGCTGCAGTGATGGTTGACTTTCTACAACTTTCTCCCATCTCCCGACTGCATCTCTGGAGCTCAGCCACAGTGATCTTTGGGTTCTTCTTTACCTCTCTCACCAAGGCTCTTCTCCCCCGATAGCTCAGTTTGGCCGGACGGCCAGCTCTCCCAAACGTCTTCCATTTAAGGATTATGGAGGCCACTGTGCTCTTAGGAACCTTAAGTGCAGCAGAAATGTTTTTGTAACCTTGGCCAGACCTGTGCCTTGCCACAATTCTGTCTCTGAGCTCTTCAGGCAGTTCCTTTGACCTCATGATTCTCATTTGCTCTGACATGCACTGTGAGCTGTAAGGTCTTATATAGACAGGTGTGTGGCTTTCCTAATCAAGTCCAATCAGTATAATCAAACACAGCTGGACTCAAATGAAGGTGTAGAACCATCTCAAGGATGATCATAAGAAATGGACAGCACCTGAGTTAAATATATGAGTGTCACAGCAAAGGGTCTGAATACTTAGGACCATGTGATATTTCAGTTTTTCTTTTTTAATAAATCTGCAAAAATGTCAACAATTCTGTGTTTTTCTGTCAATATGGGGTGCTGTGTGTACATTAATGAGGGAAAAAAATGAACTTAAATTATTTTAGGAAATGGCAGCAATATAACAAAGAGTGAAAAATTGAATGGGGTCTGAATACTTTCCGTACCCACTGTAACTGGAAGCAGATGACACTGGAAGCCTTGCACTTTCAAGTCACAAATGGCTGCAGCCGCTCTTACGTTAAAGGGTTAGTTCACCCAAAAATGAATTAATTACTCACCCTCATGTTGTTCCAAACCCGTAAGACCTTCGTTCATCTTCGGAATACAAATTATATGAAGGTAAATCAGTTCAGGTGAACATCATTTTTGGGTGAACTAACCCTTTAATGTGGAGAAATAACCATGAATGGTTGTCAAGGCGTTGCTAGGTAGTTGCTTGGGTCTCATGGGTGGTATCTTACTGGAAATAGAGCCCATTCACTCATAGGGATGCACAATATATCAGTAAGATTTTGGTTATCAGCTGATAATAAAAACATATATATTTTTTTATGTATATCGTTATCGGCTGATATTGGATGTTTAATTATGCGTGTTCATTTCTTCTATTTTTACATTTAGAGTATGCATAAGCAATGCATATAAATCCATAAAATAACCTGCAGCATACTCGTTGTCATCAAGTATGAGAAATAATGCTTCCCTGGGAATGCATTTTTCATAAATACAATTTTGATGAGATCCTTGATGTGAAATGGACTTCCTACAACCTTCTTGAATCAGTTTCATGGGATGTCATGGTTAATGGAGACTGGTCACCCCTGGAAGGCCTTTTATGATGACCTTTCTTTCTTGTCAAGGACGATGCTAATCTGATGTTAGCAGAGCTCCTCAGAGTAACACCTGCAGCAGTGCCAAAAAGAGTTTTTAGTAAATTAGATCTGGAACGATCCAACAAAGACACACAGTCTTCTGGGTCAACGTGTAGGGCTTTGTAATTCAATCATCTAATGTGATGTAGTTATATCAACATTAATGCAATCAACTCTTACGGGACTCTTTAATAAAATCATTCCTATATATAAAAATCATAACTATTTTTGGAATTAGTCTCTCAGAAATTGCAGCTGTCTCTGCTGTGGGCTTTTAATCATTCTAGAGGTATCTTTAAAAACATTCTTCTCAACAGATATGTTATTTGACATGGTAAAATTTACTGGACAGTTTTAGGGCAGAACTGTCTTCCTGCAGTCACATTGAGCCTTAAAACATACACAGATGAGAATATTTTTATATTCCCTGTATCTTTTGCCTAAACAGAGTTCATTTCATTGTGACTGACTGTCAGAACATATCTAATCACACATTACATAGCAGATGCACTTCACCTCTTAGAGACACCTTTCAAATATACATCACTGAAATGGACGTTTTAATAGCTGTGGGCTGTTTTACAGAGCACCCATCCTCTGAACTGCGATCTTGGGGTCTTTCTCTTCCTCTCTTTGTCCTTTTCTCTCTCTGTTTGCTGATCCCATTTAGTGTTGTATTTGCTGTTAAAATTTAAATGAAGGTGAAGGGTAAATCTCAGACCCCCTGTACCCAACCACCTGCTCCTGTTCGCCTCTCCCGTCAGGAGCTTAAACACTGAGCGTGACTCACCTTCTACCTGCTTTATCATACCAGACACACTCTCTCACACACACATGTTGGGTTTTCATGTTTTATGGGGACTTTCCATAGACATAATGATTTTTATACTGTACTGTACAAACTTTATATTCTATCCCCTAACCCTAACCCTACCCATCACAGAAAACTTTCTGCATTTTTGCATTTTTAAAAAACATTATAGGCTGTTTTCCTCATGGGGACATTTTGTCCACACTCACACACACACACACACACACACAGTTATATACTGAGAATTCAGGAGAATTCAAGTCACCTTTATTTATATAGCGCTTTATACAATAAAATAAAATATAAAATACAAATAGTTTCAAAGCAGCTGTACAGTGATAAACAGGAAAAAAATGATTCAATGACACAAACAGAATTCAGTTTTCAGCTGTAAAGCTTTACATTATAGACCTTGTTTATATTAAGTGTCTTTAACTACTATGTACTAACATTTAAATTAAAGGCGCTCTAAGCGAAGCCACGCGTTTTTAGGCCAAAAAATTTTTTGTCACATACAGCAAACATCTCCTCACTATCCGCTAGCTGCCTGTCTCCTGAACACACTGTAAAAAAACGCGGTCTCTGTAGTCGCCACAAGCTCCAAAAACGGCAACAAAAACAAACTGGTACAGCCTGGACCACAAAACATAAGAAACATGCTCCAGCCAATAACCGACAAGAATGATTTTAAATGCGCGTTCGTGACTGTTTCAGGAATCACGGAGGGGAGGGGGAGGAGGAGGAGGAGGAGGGAGGGTCTAGCTAGCCTCTGTTTTGTTTGACAACACTTCGAACGTCAACAGGAAGTTACTCCACCCAGGATCACTTAGAGCACCTTTAATAATTTGATAAAATGCAATGCATACATGTTTTTACATACTTGTATTTATATATATTTACATTATTACTTATTTATATTTTTTTAAATCCTATATGTAATTACATCTGTAATTAATATCTGTACATCTATTATTACACTGTTAAAGTGGGATCATATTATATTTAATAATATTGTATATAAATAAGAACATATATATGTTCTTAAATATATACAATACATACACATAAATATAAAACAATATATAATATTATATATATAATCATATTTAATGCATTTGCAACTCCAAATTTAAATGTTTTTACTTGCCAAATGAATTATATTTTGTAAATATAAACAAATTTTGATTTTGATGGCTGTAACACACTCCAAAAAAGTTGGGACAGAGGCAAAATAATAGTGAAAAGATTACAGAATATCCAAGTTAAATGGTTTTGAAACAGTCCACAATTAGCAGGTGAATTGGTGATAGGTGAGGGTATTGTGTTTGGGTATAAAAGGAACATCCACCAAAGACTCGGTTTTGCAAGCAAAAGATGGGTTATGGCTCACCACTTTGTGCCAAATGTCATGAGAGAATTGTCAAACAATTCAAAAATCACATTTCTGTCACCATCTACCATACATAATATTGTAAAAAGATTCAGGGAATCCAGAGAAATCTCAGTCCGTGTAGGGAAAGGCAGACTTCTGTTGAATGGGAGCGACCTTTGAGCCCTCAGATGGCACTGTGTTAAAAATAGCCACGGGAGTACTTTGGAAAACCGTTGTCACTTAACACAGTCTGCCGCTGGATCAAGATATGCAACTTGAATCTCTGTTACACAAGGAGAAAGCTATACAACGATTCTTTGCAGAGATGCTTTGCAGAGAGTTCTCTGGGCCTGAGCTCATCTCAGATTGTCCAAAAGACATGTAATGTATGCTGTGGAAATGTATGCTGTAGTCAGACAAGTCCATGTTTCAGTGTGTTTTTGGAAAAAACTGACATTGAGTTCTTAAAGTCCTAAAGACAAAAGGGACCATCCAGACTTTCATCAGTGACAGGTGCAGAATCAAACATCGGCCATGGTATGGGGGTACATCAGTGCAAACGGTATGGGTGACTTGCATATGTGTGAAGGTACTATTGATGTAGAGGTAGGGTGACCAGACCTCACATTTTTCCCAGGACAGTCCCATATTTCAGGGCTATTTTTAGTGTCCCGAATTATCCCATATTTCATCTTTCCTCAAATTTCCTTATAACTGATAGAACGAGTAGTAGTAGTGTTCTGTCACGTGTGAACCAATCACAATTCGTTATCGATTAACTTGCCGTTAGTGAAGGCAGGATAGGCGGGATCACGCTGAATGACACAAACCAGAAGCGCTCTCTTGCACGCACCCTTTCTCTTTCCTTGTGCACGATCCAGTTTTTTCAGACAGCGCGCGATCAGTTCTCATTGCGCCTGAATGGTCAAATGCACACATAGTTGCCAAAATGTCCATCCTGTGGAGTATCTCACGTAAATACAGTCGGTTATGACTTAAGTGGTAGTATAGGTGAAAACCGGATATGTATCAGTATATTAGATCCATGAATTCGGTCTTAAAGGGACAGTAGCCTAATTAAATATTTGTTTGTCAAACAAAACAACAAAATATTTTAAATAAATGTAATCATAGTAAATAAACCTACTGTATCTGAAAAACAAGTTTATTTAATTTGCATCTCTATTGTATTGTATTGTATTGTTTGTAAATTTCTTTTTTATATATAACAATAATTATTGTGAAATTAAAATTTCTCATATTACAAATAAAATGGTCATATTGCCCACCCGTCCCGTATTCCATCATGAGAAATATGGTCACCTTATGTGGAGGCATATATTGGGATTGTATACTGCCATCAAGATGACATCTTTCCTGGGAAGCAAGACAATGCCTTGCCTAATTCTGCATGTTCTACATCACAGTGGTTTCATATAGACACTCTACACTGTACGGTGGATGCGCTTGATGGCCTGCCTGCAGTTTAGGTCTGTCTCTTATTGAATATTTACGGCCCCTCATGAAAAGGAGAATCAGACAACGATGACCACAGACTGTTGAACAGATGTCTTGTATCAGGCGAGTTTGGGCAAAAATTCCACTTGCAAAACTTCAACAATTAGTATCCTCAATTCGTATCCCAAATGATTAAAAAGTTAAAAGGAAAGGTGATATGACACATGGCTCTGTCCCAACTTTTTTGGAGTGTGTTGCAGCCATCAAAATCAAAATTTGTTTATATTTACAAAATACAATCAAGTTGATCAGTGAAAACATTGAAAATCTTTTCTTTGTACTTTTGTCAGTTAAATAAAGGTTTAAGAGAATGAACAAATCACAGATTCTTGATTTTATTGCATTTTACAAAATATATAATATTTATTAAATTATAATATATAGTTTTTAAATATCTAAAATATTATTAATTATAATATATAAATTAAATACAATTTACAATTCAAGCCCAGTTTCACAGACAGGGCTTAGACTAAGCCAGGATTAGGCCTTAGCTCAATTACGGTATTTAAGAAACTTTTATAAATGTTCCCTAGAAAAAAACATTACTGGTGTGTATCAAGAGACAAAACATTGACACTGACATATTTTAAGATATGTCAGTGAAAGTTTCTTTCAGTTAAAAAAGCTCAAACATGCATTTTAGTCTAGGACTAGCTTAAGCCTTGTCTGTGAAACCGAGGGTAAATATATTTATATACTCTCTTACATGCATTCATCTGACTTGATAAGCACACACACACACACACACACTCATCTGACATAATAGTAGTAGGATTGCATACTGTTCCTATGAAAAGTTCTTTAAATATCATCATAAAACCATTACAAACAGTCATGCCATTTATCACACATGAAGCGTACCACAGCCATCTAAACTGCTCTTTCATGTTTTACAGGGTTAAAGCAAAGACATCTGGGCTATGAGGAGGTAAGAACATTCAACATGACATTACACAACATGTTATGTGCACAAACAAACATCCCTCCACCCACAGAGGCAGGACAGATGACAGCTGGAGGTGGAAGGAAGAAATACAACACTACCCCCTATAGGGAGAGAAAAACAGAGAGAGGAGGAAAGGCAAAATAACAAGATTGTTAAGGGGAGGAAATGCAGCACTGCCCTCTATTGGGGGAAAGATAGAAAGGTTATATTTGGAATGACACACTAGAATTCTACTCTTAGTTCTGCAGTATATAATACACACAGTATGCACATTTCCTGTATTCATGCTATCTACTGGCTTTGCTAAAATATTCAGTATACAGTTGAGCCAATAGACCCTGTCCTAACTGGTGCACAATAACTATTTTATTTTGATGAACATGTGCCAACAATGCAGCATGTTTTGTTATTGCAAAATATGTTGTTATACATTTTACACTTTTTTTTTTAGCAGAATTCAGTATATACTGCACAGAATTCAGTTACGTAGTAAGCTAGCATTTTATCATAGAGACGGGCAGCATAGCTGCGCACAGCATGGACTTTTCTCCTGTCAGTAATTGGCGTCTCATTCCTTGCTCAATCGAGTATGTCCCATCTGGGCACAGAGTCCAGATAGCCAAAGTCAATAAAGAACAGGGAAAACATCCATCATTCTCTCTCTATGATAACACTCCAGCAACCCCAGTTGCCTACAAGTAATGACCAGACTCACCAGAGCATGAGAATAGAAAAACACACTCAAACACACATACATTGACACTTATACATGTGTGAATGTAATTTAATTTAACAAAATATCCTAATATCTTAATATTAAAACTAAGTAAATATTAACTTTAACTTAATTTTTATTTTTTTATTTTTTTTTTTTTACATAATACATCTTTCTAACCTGTTACTTTTATGTATGACTGACAAATATGGTTCACATTGAGTTTTTCAGGTTGTTTATGTTAAAACTGTATAATACAAATGGATAAAAATGTTATATGCAATTCAAATACATAAATCTTAAATTTAGGCCTAATTCTTTTAGTGAAGGATCACGTGACACTGAAGACTGGCGTAATGGCTGCTGAAAATTCAGCTTTATGCAGTACAGTTTTTACTTAAATCAAAAAATCTTTTTTGAATTTAAGTAAACTAAACTTTATTTACTGTGTTTATCCAATTCATTTGTCCAATGTTATCTCAAAAAAAAAAAAAGTTATCTCAACTNTTTCTCAACTTTTGAAAATGAGTAAAACTTGAAAAAGTATATGCAAAAAAGAAAAAAAATATATATAATGAGTTGAGATATTTTACAGTGAATATATATATACTGTATATATATATAGTATATAATATAATATAATAATTTGAATGTGGGTGCAACATAAGATTTTAGCCACAGTTAGACAAGAAAATCCCCTCGTAGAGAGAGATGAACCATAGCGTGTGGACAGAGTAAGGAGATGCAGCTGACTTCCATCATTACGACACTGAAGTTCAACTCAGTCTGATGAGAAACGTCTTTATAAAGTCTGAAAACCACTATATAGATGTGACTGTATGGTATGGGTTCCCTCTCACACTTGCGTTCTTTTATTCTATTATTTCTCTCTCACAATCACCATTTCTCACTGTCCGTCCCATCATGCTTTTCTCTCCTGTGGTTGAATGGATGCATTTGTTCCCCTTAGCAAATATAACATGGCTGTTTGTGTTTGGCTCTCATGGATGGAAGATGGAGTCATAAGACCAGGCCTGCAGACACGCGCACACACGCACACACGCTTTCTCATGCAAGTCATATGAGTTATAGGGCTTAATCAGAGATAGACAGAGTAAGTGAGAGAGGAGAAGATTTGGAGATGGAGGATTTCCTATGGAGAATGCGGGTCTGGGCTTCCGTGTGCTTAAGGAGATGTTGTTCGTGTTGTGGAGATAAAACAAATGAAGTCAGAAGGGAAGAAAAAGAGGAAATGTTTGAGATGAGAGTAGAAGAGATAAAAGAAGCAATGAAAACTGAAGAAAAACCATCAAAAACTTGGAGTGTGTCCTCCCTCCCAGTCGCTGAGGTCAGATGGGTGTGTGTGTGTGTGTGTGAGAGAGAAGGAGTGTGTGTGACATCAAACAGGGATAAATGATGATGTCTTGTCTTTTGAATTACAATAACATTGACATTTGTAACATCATAGAAGAATGTTCTATAAAAATGTTACTAACTTTTAATGTCATTGAGAAATAGGTCTGATTATTTTGAATACTGTTTCAAAGCAACATTTACTGTATGCCAAATGGGTTAAACTATTTTAGCATTTCCATTTTAGTGTTCTTATGTTGTTGCCAAGCAATTATTGAGAGTCAAAAGTAATGTGTTTGATTGAAGAGGAGTCTTAAGATAAACTGTACAGCCGTTTAGTTACAAATTAACTGAAGATATAATTGACTGGTTACAGCACATTCTGTACAACTAAAACATTCTGAGAGTGTCAGCTGTCCCTGTGCGCAATGAAATCACTCAAATTAACTAAATTTAGGCAAAGAGACAGAAATAGGGAACATGAGCGCTAAAAGAAACTTCTATGTCAGGACATGTTACACCTTAGTGCTTCGTCTGCTGTTGTTACAAAAATACACCATGGCTGCGCAGTGTTCCAATAGCATGAAATTATTACAGCCCACAGCAAAAAAGGTACATAAACAAAGCTGGAGCTCAACGGAATTGGTGTTGGATGAGCTGGATGAGGAAATATTTGTTAGTCTACAGTCACCGCTGGTTCCGTCCAGTTCCAAGTCGTCATCATCTTCTCTGGTTAAGATTTCTGAAGGATCATATACTGTATTTTTAATCAAATAAAATCAGCCTTTGTGAGCAAAAGAGACTTCTTTCAAAAACATTAACTTTTTTAAAAATTATTTCAAACTTTCGACCACCAATGTATTTATGCATATCTCCCTGCTGAAGATCTGTGAGGTCTGCAATCATCTGCATGTACAGCATATTTGGGTTCGGAGCTGGTATAAATGACAATCCTGAAGCCACGTAGACCTGAATATGAGGACACGGTTCACACACGTACACATACAGACAGATGTGAAGGATATAGCAAGATGGCTGTATCAGCGAAACAGGTTGTAATAACATCTCACATTGTCCCTGATATAGATCAAACTGTCCCTGTGTATTTCTCTCTCTCTCTCTCTATCTTTGTCTCTGATTTCAGCTGGGTGAGCTGGATGGGGTGGAGAAACCACAGCCGCACTGGTTTCACACGCTGCAGGTGCGACGGCTCAGAGTTCAGAGGGGCCGCAGTAACAGCGATCCTATGGGAGGAAAGAGCTTCCAGCAAGAGTTCCAGTGGGTGAGGGACACACTAATACAACTAAGACATACAACAATACACAACATGTGATTTAAGCATGTCCACAGCTACACAGAGACATTCACAGCCATGTGCAGTGTTGAGGAATGTTATCAGTAACACATTACAATATTACGTTATTATAAACCGCAGTTATGTCACATTGAAAGTAATGTTAACTCTATGAAGGCTACAGTATAATATTAGATACATTAATTTATAAGGCCTCTGAATAGTGAATAGTTAACTAATGTTAGCTAATGAACCTTATTGTAAAGTGTTACCTTTGAAGAATAAACATAAGAATAAATGCTTAAAGGACCTTTGCAAAAATAAAAAATATACAGATTTTTGTGTTCGCACAAGAAACCATTAAACTTAGCATATACTGTAAGACAACGCACACTGAGCCACCTATTGCGCCATCAGCCCATTTTGCGTTGTGGTTTCTCGGCCGCCACAGAGTATGCATTAAAGCAGACCTAAGGCCTTGAAATAGGATGTACTGCCATAATGAAAGCCAAATTTTGAACGCTTTTTTACAGTACCAGTCTTTTTTATAGACCCTTGAACTTGGCAAATAAGACAATGCACACAGCTGTATTGTGCCATCAGCCTATTTCGTGTCATGGTTTCTCCGCCGCCACAGAGGATGCATTAAATTAGGCCTTGGTATTAGAGGTACTTCCAGAAAGCCACATTTTGAGCAAATAGATCTCTATTAATTCATGTGCATCCATGGTCTTGTTTTCTTCATAGTAAGATGGCAGTGACGCACAAAGGAAATAGGTTACAGTATACAAACCCGATTCCAAAAAAGTTGGGACACTGTACAAATTGTGAATAAAAAAGGAATGCAATAATTTACAAATCTCATAAACTTATATTTTATTCACAATAGAATATAGATAACATATCAAATGTTGAAAGTGAGACATTTTGAAATATCATGCCAAATATTGGCTCATTTTGGATTTCATGAGAGCTACACATTCCAAAAAAGTTGGGACAGGTAGCAATAAGAGGCCGGAAAAGTTAAATGTACATATAAGGAACAGCTGGAGGACCAATTTGCAACTTATTAGGTCAATTGGCAACATGATTGGGTATAAAAAGAGCCTCTCAGAGTGGCAGTGTCTCTCAGAAGTCAAGATGGGCAGAGGATCACCAATTCCCCCAATGCTGCAGCGAAAAATAGTGGAGCAATATCAGAAAGGAGTTTCTCAGAGAAAAATTGCAAAGAGTTTGAAGTTATCATCATCTACAGTGCATAATATCATCTAAAGATTCAGAGAATCTGGAACAATCTCTGTGCGTAAGGGTCAAGGCCGGAAAACCATACTGGATGCCCGTGATCTTCGGGCCCTTAGACGGCACTGCATCACATACAGGAATGCTACTGTAATGGAAATCACAACATGGGCTCAGGAATACTTCCAGAAAACATTGTCGTGAACACAATCCACCGTGCCATACGCCGTTGCCGGCTAAAACTCTACAGGTCAAAAAAGAAGCCATATCTAAACATGATCCTGAAGCGCAGGCGTTTTCTCTGGGCCAAGGCTCATTTAAAATGGACTGTGGCAAAGTGGAAAACTGTTCTGTGGTCAGACGAATCAAAATTTGAAGTTATTTTTGGAAAACTGGACACCATGTCATTCGGACTAAAGAGGACAAGGACAACCCAAGTTGTTATCAGCGCTCAGTTCAGAAGCCTGCATCTCTGATGGTATAGGGTTGCACGAGTGCGTGTGGCATGGGCAGCTTACACATATGGAAAGGCACCATCAATGCAGAAAGGTATATCCAAGTTCTAGAACAAAATATGCTCCCATCCAGACGTCGTCTCTTTCAGGGAAGACCTTGCATTTTCCAACATGACAATGCCAGACCACATACTGCATCAATTACAACATCATGGATGCGTAGAAGAAGGATCCGGGTACTGAAATGGCCAGCCTGCAGTCCAGATAGAAGTCACCCATAGAAAACATTTGGCGCATCATAAAGAGGAAGATGCGACAAAGAAGACCTAAGACAGTTGAGCAACTAGAAGCCTGTATTAGACAAGAATGGGACAACATTCCTATTCCTAAACTTGAGCAACTTGTCTCCTCAGTCCCCAGACGTTTGCAGACTGTTATAAAAAGAAGAGGGGATGCCACACAGTGGTAAACATGGCCTTGTCTCAACTTTTTTGAGATGTGTTGATGCCATGAAACTTAAAATCAACTTATTTTTCCTTTGAAACTTGAAACTTCCACATCATTGCATTCTATTTATATTCACAATTTGTACAGTGTCCCAACTTTTTTGGAATCTGGTTTGTATATGAAACTTGAAATCTTAATGCGTGAACACGCAAAAAAATCCTGTCCGCATGTGAATAGTTTCTTGAGGGCACAAAAAGGTTTCTCGTGTGCATGCAAAAGTCTGTATATATTTTATTTATTTTTATTTTAGGGGCTCTGTTTTTTGTCACTTCGAGAAAAACAATGGAAAAACCCTCAGAAAGTAAAAATATATACAGTTGACTGTGCTCTGTACCAAATGTAAAGCTGAAAATAATGCCGTATGAACCTTTTATGTTAAATATGGTCTGAAAATCTACAAAGAGGTTTGGAAAGTATGAGATTTTGAAATGCTATTAGAGAAGGTACTGCAAGAGCATAACACGCACACAGTCAAGAAAAAAAAGTGCTTTCTATCTGTGATGGAAATACGATTAATGGAATAGTGCATTAATAAACTTTTTTTTATAGAAACAACATATTTATGTTCATATTTTTTATTTTTTAGATGTTATATTTCTATGTTCTGACATACTACCGTTCAAAAGTTTGAGGTCAGTAAGGTTTTTTTGTTGTTGTTTTAGTTTTTTGAATGAAATGATTACTTTTATTCATCAAGGACACATTAAATTGATCTAAAATAACAGTAGAGACATAATTCAGATAAAGACATTTATAATAATAGTTTTATATTTAAGATAAATGCTTCGAGATAAACAATGGAAAAACCCTCAGAAAGTAAAAATATATACAGTTGACTGTGCTCTGTACCAAATGTAAAGCTGAAAATAATGCCGTATGAACCTTTTATGTTAAATATGGTCTGAAAATCTACAAAGAGGTTTGGAAATTTGAGTCTGGAAAAGTATGAGATTTTGAAATGGAAAATGTGTAGGAACCCTGGATTTACTCGAGTATCCCTACTTCATTTTTTAGGTAAATTATGTTAAAAGTGAGTATCAAATATGATAAAGACGTCATTGTACTGCATTGCATTATATGTTTTGACACCCACAATAAAAACTACAGAGCTTTGATCATAAAACTAAGCATTTAGATATAATATTACTAAGACATGTTATTGGGAGATACAGAGTGACAACTGATATTTTTATGCATTTTATGTAATTTCCTCTTCCTTTTTGGCCATATAAACAACATCTGCCGCAAATTGCATTATTTTGCTCTGAATAAAATTTATGTTTTTCTCCTCGAGTATGAGCTCCATATTCTCACAATGTCATACTAAAGGGGCCATAAAAGCCTGATGAAACACAGAGGGTTAATTTAGGATAACTGGGACATTTTTTTCAGTCAACTCCATGGTAAAAAGTGTCCCAACATGAATTCACCCTAAACATAAAACATATATTTCATTTTTTTTTTACTTTTACATTTTGTCTTAAGGTACAATAAACAGTTCCATTAAAAAAAAAGAAAAGAAGATTTTTCTTTCTATTATATTATTATATATTTTATATAGACTTTTTTTTACTTAGGAAGTGCTATTTTTTATGGTTTGCATAGAGTGACATATAGGCTGAAACACTAAAATGTTAACTAATTTATTGTTTTGTTGTTTTTAGTTTAAAATATAAACTAAAGGGGGTTTATAATAGCTACCTGGAAAAAGCTATCAGTTAACATTCTCATTCATTTCAATGCCAGTTGCTTGGTGAAATAACAGTGTGTGTGTTTTATTCACAGAAAACTGGCCTGCAGTTTGGGAATGCAACATCTTATCTAAATCTTGAAAAACTAGGAGAGGGCACATATGCCACAGTTTACAAAGGAATTAGCAGGTTAGTAGTCATATGTAAATACTCACACAGACACACACTCAAACTGCAAATCAATAGTATAATTAATAGAGCTCAGTTAGATGTTGCCAGTAGGAGGACATTTATTCACTGAGGCAAGATGAATGTTTTACCTTTATGGCAGTATTCAGTTGGCAAGCACAAAATCAGACAGACCACCCTGTGGCTTTGTTCTTCTGTATAATAGACAGCAAATTATTCTTTTCACTGCCTCCCTGTAGGCATTCCTTTAGTTTTTCTGTAGCAGCTTGTTTTACATGGATTCATTTTATAAGGTCATCCTGCAACATATGTATGTTCGCCTGAGGCTTCAACTGATAGACAGTTTGATGTTGTTGAAGAACAGCAAATGAGTTTTAATAAGTAACAGCACCCATTCATCGCTGTGCAGATGTTTTAGGATGGAAAGCTTTACATTTAGCAACATTTTTGCTTGTTTATGTGGTTAAAGGAACAATGTTACCTCAGTTACAGATGTTTAAACCCCACAGCAGGTGAAATGTTGCTTTTTTTATGAATTGTATGATGTACTTAAAGGGATAGTTCGCCTAAAAATGAAACTTCTGTCGTCAGTTACTCTCATGTCGTTCCAAACCCATATAACTTCTTCAAAACACAAATGAAGATACACTCTAAAAAATGCTGGGTTAAAAACAACCCAAGTTGGGTTGAAAATGGACAAACCCAGCGATTGGGTTGTTTTGACCCAGCAGTTGGGTTAAATGTTTGCCCAACCTGCTGGGTAGTTTTATTTAACCCAACAATTGTTTACAAATTACTATATGTCTGGCTTAAAATGAACCCAAAATAGGTTGGAAATTAAAAATCAGACTCATAATTACTAGAGGCAACAATAATAATCAAAAAGATGAGCATTTATTAATAAGCAATTTAATAAATGTTTATTGTTTAAATATTATTCAAAAAAGTATTAATAAATGTTTGTTTATTAAACATATTAATAAATGTTAATTTCCAACATATTTTGGGTTCATTTTAAGCAAGAAATACAGTAATTTTTAAACAATATGTGGGTTAAATAAAACTACCCAGCAGGTTGGGCAAACATTTAACCCAGCCGCTAGGTTAAAACAACCCAATCGCTGGGTTTGTCCATTTTCAACCCAACTTAGGTTGTTTTTAACCCAGCATTTTTTAGAGTGTAATATTATTGAAATCTGAGAGATTTCTGTCCCTCCATTGAAAGTCATTAGGATTTCTGTTGATAGCCAATAGGCTTTAATTTACCTCACAGCTGTGAACTATGATTTGCTGCATACTATAGTCATAGGCAGGTGTTATTAGACCAAGGGCACATTTTTTTCACATTTAAACAGACAAAAATACAAGATAATAGCTTTTTGATGAAATTTTAAATGTGTATTTTCTACAACTTACATTTGTCACTTTTCAAAGTACACTAGCTTAGCAAAAGGAAGAGCTTGTGATGCTGTTTATTCTACTTTCTTAGGTAAACTGTTACCAGCAGATGTATGTTTGTGGATTAGGCTGAGGTTTTTCTGTGTTTATGACAGGATAAATGGTCATCTTGTGGCTTTAAAGGTGATTCACATGAAAACCGAAGAAGGAATTCCATTCACTGCTATTAGAGAAGGTACTGCAAGAGCATAACACGCACACAGTCAAGAAAAAAAAGTGCTTTCCATCTGTGATGGAAATACGATTAATGGAATAGTGCATTAATAAACTTTTTTTTATAGAAACAACATATTTATGTTCATATTTTTTATTTTTTTAGATGTTATATTTCTATGTTCTGACATACTACCATTCAAAAGTTTGAGGTCAGTAAGGTTTTTTTGTTGTTGTTTTAGTTTTTTGAATGAAATTATTACTTTTATTCATCAAGGACACATTAAATTGATCAAAAATAACAGTAGAGACATTTACATTTATAATAATAGTTTTATATTTAAGATAAATGCTGTTCTTTTGAAACTGGAAAGTGACACTGAAGACTGGAGTAATGATGCTGAAAATTCACAGGCATAAATTACATATATATATATTAATATTAATACATATATGATAAATAAATATATTTAGATAGAAAATATTTATTTTAAATTGTAAAAAAATTCACAATATTACTGTTATTACTGTATTGTTGACCAAATAAATGCATCCTTGGTGAGCATAAGAAACTTCTTTCAAAAACATTAAAATATTTTGTCGACCCCAAAGTTTTGAACGCTGGTGTATATAATGGCTAATTTCCCCTTGTCTAGAGTGAAAAGTGGCTCATCACCCCACTCTCCTCTAAATATGTGATTGTACTGCATTTGTTTAATGCCGTATTCCCATTTTATTGTGATTATTCCCAGCCTCCTTGTTAAAAGGCCTTAAACATGCCAACATAGTCCTTCTCCACGACATCATCCACACGCGAGAGTCCCTAACCTTTGTCTTCGAGTATGTGGTGAGTCTAAGACGTTAGCAGTCGCGATTTTACATAAATAATTAATATTTTTAAATATTTTACATCTTTCTCTTTCACTCTTCAGCAAACAGATCTGGCACAATATATGATTCAGCATCCTGGCGGACTTCACTCATACAACATCAGGGTAAACAAACATGTAAATGCACAAAAACACACAAGGTCAGAAATAAGGAGCTGGCTTTCTCACACTTTCTCCATTTGTTTCTTCAGCTCTTCATGTTTCAGTTGCTGCGAGGATTGTCTTACATTCACAGCAGAAGAATTCTGCATCGAGACCTCAAACCTCAGAATTTGCTAATCAGCTATCTGGGAGAACTCAAATTAGCCGATTTTGGTAGGTTTCATTTAAAGGGGACCTATAATGCCCCTTTTACAAGATGTAATGTAAGTCTATGTAAAATGTGTCTATGAAGTTTCAGCTCAAAATTCCCCACACATCATTTATTATAGCTTGTCAAATTTGCCCCTATTTGGGTGTGAGCAAAAACATCCCGTTTTTGTGTGTGTGTCCCTTTAAATGCAAATGAGCTGCTGCTCCCGGCCCCCTTTCCAGAAGAGGGCGGATAAGGACGGCATGGTAAAATGCCGGCATGGTAACAACACTCTACTACAACAACTCTTCCTCTTCTCTAAAGCAGCCCAACATGGCCTCACACCCTTTGTTCCGTGTTCCTGGGGCCAGCGTTTATGTACATTTTGGGGTTTGTGANGCATATCCCTTCTTGCAATTAACTATTACATATTAAAACATCTCTTCTTATTATTATTTAAAACCTCAATTGCCGCAGGAACAAAAGTATTTCTGTAGCGTCTCGTTTTCCATCTCGGGGCCACAAACCGGCAACCCGAGGGAAGTAACTGAAACCCGTTACTTAAGGGATGCAGCTCATCGCTTAAAATAGTACTTGCCTTCCTGTACAACTGAGTTGTATAAATGTATTCTAGAGTCCGTTGATTTACTCCTATTATCTTACTCGCCCACCTGACAATTGGCATGGTAACAACACTCTACTAGAACAACTCTTCCTCTTCTCTAAAGCAGCCCAACATGGCCTCACACCCTTTGTTCCGTGTTCCTGGGGCCAGCGTTTATGTACATTTTGGGGTTTGTGATGTCACCAACCCAGGGAGTAGCTTGTTGTAGTCCCTACCAGTCATTTGTTGTAGTCCTTAAAAAGCGATTTGTGTAAGAAAATATCTCCATTTGCATTGAACTTTGAGCGTCGTAACTTTGCAGATGTTGTTTTTGCTCAAACAGCAACATTACACACTAACTAAAAATCATAATCAAGGACCCCTTTGAACTACACACATGCAAACACTCACACACTAACTAATCATGCATTCTAAACTATGGTGGGCCTCTTGTTGCTTCAGGTCTGGCCCGATCTAAATCCATACCGTGCCAAACGTACTCTGCCGAGGTCGTGACTTTATGGTACCGCCCACCAGATGTTCTCATGGGCTCCACTGATTACTCCACAGCCCTGGACATCTGGTGAGTCCCTGCACACACACACACATTCTTCTTAGAAAGGTTCATAATAGTGAGAGCAACAGCAATGTCTGATTCATAAGTATACAGTATATGTAAATATATGTGTCTCTTTAGGGGAGCCGGCTGCATTTTTATTGAGATGCTACAGGGGTCACCAGCGTTTCCTGGAGTTGCTGATGTCTTTGAGCAGCTGCTGAAGATTTGGACAGTGAGTCTGTTTTTGTGAATGTACTATAATTGTGTGAAATTTCTCTTCTATCCATTTATTTATCCTCCTCTCCTCCCTTTATTCATCTCTCATCTTCTTTCCTTCTGAGGTCCTCGGGGTCCCGACCGAGGAGAGCTGGCCAGGTGTCAGTGATCTGCCAAACTATAAACCAGGTGTGTGCAAAATCCTTCTTTCATCTGTCTCTGTACTGTAATCTCAGATGTGTCTGCTATGAGAGGTGATTTCCTGCCTCAACAGATTTGTCTCATTCATTAAATGCTTGTGTCAGGGTATGTGTTAGTTACATAAATATGTACTTCATGTTTAACATCTAAATGAATTGATTTAAGTCAAAGAAATGTTTTAATATGATTCAGTAAGCTTGATTATATTATGTTACAACAATGAAAGTAATTTTAGGACTTAGATCAGGAAGAAATAGGTCCTTAAAGGGTTAGTTCACCCAAAAATGAAAATAATGTCATTTATTACTCACCCACATGTCGTTCTACAGCCGTAAGACCTTCGTTCATCTTCTGAACACAAATTAAGATATTGTTGATGAAATCCGATGGCTCAGTGAGGCCTCTATTGAGAGCAAAGCCATTCAAACTCTCAAGGTCCATAAA
>RJVU01051519.1:4719156-4765232 GCA_003731715.1 Anabarilius grahami | reverse complement strand
GTGCACACACACAGCAGTGAACACACACCCGGAGCAGTGGGCAGCCATTGCTGCGGCGCCCGGGGAGCAGTTGGGGGTACGGTGCCTTGCTCAAGGGTCTCACCTCAGTCGTGGTATTGAGGGTGGGGAGAGCGCTGGACATTCACTCCCCTCACCGACAATCCCTGCCGGACCTGAGACTCGAACCCATGACCTTTGGGTTACAAGTCCGACTCTCTATCCATTAGGCCACGACTGCCCCTAATGTGATGTGATGTTCCAGTTGTGATGTGAGATCAGTGGTTCTATCTTAATATTTTAAAGTGACGAGAATACTTTTTGTACGCCAAAAAAATGACTCTTCAACAATAAATGATGGGCCGATTTCATTTTCGTGGATCGGAGTGCCAAAGTCATGTGATTTCAGCAGTTTAGCCATTTGATAGGAGATCTGAATCACTAATTTGAAACAAAAGATTCATAAAGCTCAGAAGCTTCATGTAGTAGTGTTTCACTGAGCCATCGGATTTCATCAACAATATCTTAATTTGTGTTCCGAAGATGAACAAAGGTCTTACAGGTGTGGAACGACATGAGGGTGAGTAATAAATGACATTATTTTCATTTTTGGGTGAACTAACCCTTTAAAGGGTTCACCCCAAGATGAAAATTCTGTCATCATTTACTCACCCTTCCAAACCTTTTTTACTTTTTCTTCTATGGAACCCAAAAAAATTATTGAAATTATGTTTTAAATTAAGTTGTTATTCATTGATAATCTTCCCCTAAATCATGGCTCTCAAATCTCATTCACAGACTTTTTAAATACAGGTGCATCACACTAGTTTTGACGTCAGTAGAGTCAAAGCCATTGATTCTTGCATGTCTCATCTCTTGGCCTCTAAAGTTTGAAATTGAACCCACAAATCATATGGGCTATACTTTTATGGTTTCTTTTACGTCAGTGGTTCTCAACCTTTTTGACTCTAAGGCCCATCATTGTCCACAGCAATATTCAAAGGCCCCATGACTTTTCTAGTTGATTATGATTTATTGGATAAGGATCAGGATTAATTTTAAAATTTGACCTAAAATTTCTACCCAATAAAATATTTTTGAGCTTGGCATAACTATAAAAATTTGAATTCATTATAAAACTGCCAATTGATTTGCAGGTCTAGAAGCTACCTCATATTTTCAGGTACTCAAACTTTGGGAACCGTCTGTGACTCTTCAAAGATAAATAAAACAGTAGATGAGTGAATGAAAGTAAGAAATAAATAAAGCAATTCTAAAATGACAAACACTTGTGCTGATTAAATGAATCACCATGACATCTCATAAGTGGCGGGAAACTAAAAGGAGTTTCTCGCCACTAAGAATTTAATGACACTGTTAAATGTAATCTTTAGTAGATCACAGTATCACAGATATCCATTTTTCATATTGAACATTGCAGTGTTGAGATGCCTAAACTCACTTGTTTTTAGTGTTTTATTTTAATATATTTTAATATAATTTTAATATTGGCTATTTATGTGTTATTAACTGTAACATATACAATACAATAATATGCTCTCCATTATTTTTAATGTAAAAGCGGCCATTAGTAATTAGAATGTGCAAGACTTCTGTGTCAGGTGCTTCCAGTTATTTTAGCTGTACAAAAAATATCCATAATGCTGCTTGACATTGCAAACTGGAATTTATTATCATACAATTTTAATTTATTATTGTAATCATAAACACATTGATTGTAGCGTACAATAGTTGTTTACTGTTTATTGTTTACTGCACTTTTATATTCTTCTAGTTATTTACCTTACAGCAGCTAATAAATCTGAAGTCTGGCACATTCACAAGAAAATGACTTTTACATTGTAAAAAAAAGTTTAATATGCAAATTTAAATTTGTACTTTTGTGCACCACTATTTTTTATTTTTTTTTCTACTTTTGTGTTCCATGGAAGAAAGTCGTAATGTAAATGATGATACACTCTAAAAAATGCTGGGTTAAAAACAACCCAAGTTGGGTTGAAAATGGACAAACCCAGCAATTGGGTTGTTTTAACCCAGTGGTTGGGTTAAATGTTTGCCCAACGTGCTGGGTAGTTTTATTTAACTCAACTGTTGTATAAAAATTACTGTATTGCTTGCTTAAAATGAACCCAAAATATGCTGGAAATTAACATTTATTAATATGTTTAATAAATGAGCATTTATTAATAAGATAATGAATAATAAACAATAAACATTTATTAAATTGCTTATTAATAAATGTACACCTTTTGATTATTATTGTTTCCTCTAGTAATTATGTGTCTGATTTTTAATTTCTCATCTATTTTAGATTCATTTTAAGCAAGACATATAGTCATTTTTAATCAGTAGTTGGGTTACATAAAACTACCCAGCAGGTTGGGCAAACATTTAACCCAACCACTGGGTTAAAACAACCCAATTGCTGGGTTTGTCCATTTTCAACCCAACTTGGGTTGTTTTTAACCAAAAATTTTTTATAGTGGAGGATTTGTGTGTGGTCCTGGTATTCCCTACGTTATGGGGACCAGATGTCCCCACAAGTATAGTTATACCAGTACATTTTTACCTTGTGAGGAAATTTTTTTTGGTGACCATGAAGAAACAAGCTTATAAATGAATGATTAGCATAGCAGAAAGTTTTCTGTGATGGGTAGGTTTAGGGGTAGGGTTAGTGTAAGGGGATAGAGTATACAGTTTGTACAGTATAAAAACCATTACGTCTATGAAGTGAAGTGACATGTGGCCAAGTATGGTGACCCATACTCGGAATTTGTGCTCTGCATTTAACCCATCCAAGTGCACACACACAGCAGTGAACACACACACCGTGAACACACACCCGGAGCAGTGGGCAGCCATTGCTGCGGCGCCCGGGGAGCAGTTGGGGGTACGGTGCCTTGCTCAAGGGTCTCACCTCAGTCGTGGTATTGAGGGTGGGGAGAGCGCTGGACATTCACTCCCCTCACCGACAATCCCTGCCGGACCTGAGACTCGAACCCGTGACCTTTGGGTTACAAGTCCGACTCTCTATCCATTAGGCCACGACTGCCCCGTGGCCTAATGGATCCCCATAAAACATGGAAATGTCCCCATAAAACATGGAAACCCAGCGTGTGTGTGTGTGTACATTGTGGGGACAAAATGTCCCCATAAGGAGGGCAATACCAGAAATCTTTGATGTTGTGGGGACATATTTTGGTCCCCATGAGGAAAACAGCTTCTAAATCATACTAAGTGATGTTTTTTTAACATGTAAAAATGCAGAAGGTTTTCTCTGAGGGTTGTGTTTAGGGGTAGGTTTAGGGTTAGGGGATAGAATGTACAGTTTGTACAGTATAAAAATTATTATGTCTATAGAAAGTCCCCATAAATCATGGAAACCGAATGTGTATGTGTGTGGGTGCTTGGCTATGTGAGGGTGACAACTTGTTGCCAAGGGTCTGTCGTTTTAATAACATGCAGTCATACAAACAGAAATTTGCTAGAGCAAATTCACAAAGTTGTGCTAAGGCTGTGTTTCCAATATAAATCATTTTGTGTGTATAGGTGTTCTGTTAGCGGTTTTGTTGGCCATGAGTTGACTTGACACCTTCGAGTCAGACACAAACACACACCTTCACACACTCATGCAGGAAGGGGGTTGATGTCTTTCCACTGGAGTCCTGGAAATAAAGTGCAAACTCATTACACAGGTGCACAAATGAGCAATGTGAGGTGGCTTTGGGAAACATGCCTCATTTAGAGTGTGTGGGTACTGATGGAGATGATGTGTGTGGTAGGTAAACTGCTGGCAGGCCTTCCCTGATCTGTTTCTCCATGAATTTGGGTTTACCCAAGCCCCAGGCTACACTGTGTGTGTGTACCATGTGTTGGAGAGAAGCTACATGAACCCGCTGTGGTCTCTCAGGTATATCCAGGTGTGCTGAAGCGTAAGTGTGGCCTCAGGTTTCAGCCAAGAATGACCGGGTGGCCCGTGACCACAGCCACTGACAGAAGGACACTCTTAATAAAGGTTCTTCAGAAGTTCTTTATAGCAAAAAGCATTTCGGAGTGGTTTGAAAGTTTCCTTGAATGTTAATAAAAGTTCTTAAATTAATAGTTTACCCAAAACTGGAAGTTAAAAAACAGTATTATTTTAGTATTACTGTTATATTGATCAAAATCTCATTTTACAGTATAAGTAATTTTATTTCACGATAACGATATTTGAATCATGACAACTCGGAATAGTTTTAGCATTTTCTTGAATATGGCAATGTTGTTGTATTTGGTCTTGGAGGACTAGATCTGCTACACTGCTGTTGCTGCAAGTATGAGAGCAAGTATGGACTTGTTACTGCTAATAGATACACCGACACGCTGCTGTGAGCATGTAATAAATGCTGCTGCTGCACAAATAAACATACAGAAATCCTGTAATGTTTTCATAATGTTATTTCAGGAGCTCAGGTTTTTTTACAGCAAAGACAGTTTCCTTTGTTATAAAAAAAACAAAAAAACAGACATCTCATTTGCATTTTTGTGTTGCATTTGCATGTCATGCAAAGGTATGATAGTAGTGATACCAACTGCCATTGGTTCTGGTGCGGCCCATAAAGAGTTGAATATAGAGAAGCACAAATGAGACTTTAAAGTTATGCTTTATTTGATGGTACTTAAAGTGAAATGGAGGTAGCGACAGATCTTTTCAGTAACACTTTATTTTGATGGTTCACTTTAGACATTCTACTAACTTTGCAACTACATGTCAACTACCAGTGTTAAAAAAACTGTCTGCTTAATATCTGCTAACACTTTATTTTAATGGTCCCCCAACAGGCATTCTACTGACTATAAGTAACTTTGCATCTACATGTCAACTAACCCGAACCCCAACACCTTACCTTAAAGCTGCAGTCTGTAACTTTTTTTGGTTAAAAATGATCTAAAATCCATTTATAAGCAAGTACATAACCAGCCAGTGTTCAAAACTATCTCCTTACTTTAGCCCAATTCACAACGGTAAACTTGTAATTATGTTTTATAATAAGAGCGGTACTGGTGGGTTTCTTTGAGAAATTTGAGCATGCAGCAGTTCGTCTTTGCATCATTACATCTGTTTACATCAAGAAGGAGTCCCAGCTAGTAGGCTATATGGCATGTGAGGATGCTGCAGGCGGCAGATCATTTATAGCCATTTCTCGCAGCAGCTGCAGTAATTAAACCTCAACTTTAATCCAGAAAGGTCCAAATGACAATCATCAGTGACAACGGGAGATTCACCCGTAGTCAAAAGCAAAAGACTTCGGACTGCGGAGTGGCTACAGATATTAAAATCTACAGGTAACACTAATACACACTAAATACACATAGTCACGCAATGCTGATGTTGTTAACATTGACAATTTGAGAACAAAGTATAACAATAATAATAATTTGCACGGTTTGACAGGATCCGAGCTAAGCGATCGTTAGATTTAATCACTAGTTGGTCAGAACAAAAGTGGCAGACATGTTACTTGTTTAGATGACATTTTCCGGTGAAAATTCTTATTTTGATCATACTTCCAAGATATCGAATCTGTGATTCCGAAGTACAGTATCCATACCGGAGTGCGGTGACTGACAGCAAACATTAGACTAAATAGATTCACAACCCATGTAAAGATGATAATTCCGCAAAAAAACTGCAATTGCAGGTTTCAAACAGAGATGGCGACAAAGAGGCAAAACTTACGGACTGCAGCTTTAACCTAACAGTCTACTGATACTCTAATGAGAATTAGTTGGCATGTAGTTACAAAGTTACTTATAGTCAGTAGAATGTCTAATGTGAACCATCGAAATAAAGTGCAACCATCTTTTCTTCCATGTTGTGATGTTCATTGGAGTGTAATGAATTATTGTAAAAGAAACAAATGAATTTAGAGATTTGGGCATTTCATTCAAGAATTCATGCGAGCTTGCAGTCAATTGTGAAGGGGTGGGGTTTAAGAGAACTACTGTAAATGATTGGAGAAATCTGACATAAGTCACCAGAGAGAAATCTTGTCGTTTCACCTGACATTTCACATTAACATTGCGAGCTCAAAAAAATATGAAATACATGGATAAACCATTCACCTTAAAGGTGCTATATGTAAGATTTTCACTTTAATAAAGCATAAAAATACCCCAGTATGTTTGCAGATATTTAGGAAACATGCTAAGTTCACCTACATGTTTCTCAGAAAAACAATGCTACAGCCAGATGTTCTACTTTGAAATGTGCGTTCTGTGTCGGAATGTCTGTCTTTGTTTTGGTCTGTGCGAAACCGCGTGCTGCCAGTTTATCCAATAGTATTTCAACATCACAGGTTGTCAGTTGGCGGAAAACACAGCGTTTTGCAGCCATGGAAACCAGCAAACTAACTGGGTCAGAGAATCGCAGATTCTACCTGACCTAAAAAGCCTCTGCATCCATCTAAAAATCTCTATGAACGACAACTCATCAATTTACAGTGTGCAAGTCTCCTCGGCTTTCAATGTCAATTGCGCTCCCTCTTGTTGCGTGTCCTCAAGTTGGCAACTCGCGTCTTTGAAGAAGGGGGTGGGGCAAACAAGATTTTGAATTTGGACTGCAGAACCTATTTCGACCACTGGGTGTCATTCCTACATACAGCACCTTTAAGATCTATAACATGCATTTACAAAATAGATATTGAATTTTCATCTTATTCTGACTTTAATAATGATCTTTTTTTGAGCTTGGCAGCCCAAGTCATCACTCACTGTCATTGTATGGAAAAGAGCAGCGTGAACATTCTTCCAAACATCTCTTTTTGTGCTCCACAAAAGTCATATAGGTTTGGAACAACACAACGAATAGTAAATGATGAAGGCTTTCGAGATTGTCTCGTGGCTCATTGTCTTAACATGCTCTGAGTGAAGATACCTGATCAGAGTTGGATGTTTTGGTGGTCTATTAAGCTAAAAGAGGACTCTTTGTGTTCCTGTAGAGTGGTTCCTGCCCTGCAAGCCCCAGCAATTTCGAGATGTCTGGAAAAGGTAAGACCAGTGCTCGTGCGCGTATGTGTGTGTGTGTTGGCTCCGAGTGGGAACAGAAGGGTTTTTGTATAGCGGTCCTCATCTCCCTTCCACCAACCCCCTCTAATGGATGTCTGACCCATAGCTCTCTGTATGTGTGTGTGTGTGTACATTGGCTCAGACTCGCTCAGTTACCTTATAAGACGGAGGATCTGGCCCAGCAGATGCTGATGATGATTCCAAAGGACAGGATTTCAGCCCAGGATGCATTGCTGCACCCATATTTCAACACTCTTCCACCTCCGTTAATGCATCTAAGGGACAGTAAGTGCTGGAGAATTTCACTATATGAGCGGAATGCACGCAATTCCAACTTCAAAGGCTAATCCGGTCCCGTTTCAGAAAAGATCAAAGTTAAATCCCTTTTAGTTGCTGTCAAAACTGGCAACCTTTTTCAACACCGACTCAAGATGAAAAGAGATTATGCAATCTTAGAAACGTCTTTTTCCTCTTGTCATTTCTCTTTCCCTAACCTTCTCTCTTTCTCCGTCAGCCGTGTCCATCTTTAAGGTGCCGGGCGTGAGGTTAGAGACGGAAGCGAGGGATATATTCAGCCCCAGCAGACGAATGAAATCGCCTCTTGCTCCGCTGGCCAAGTGCTGGTGAAAGACTCGCATTTGTAAATAGTTGGTGTGCTTGTGAAAACCAAAAACACACCAGCATGAGTAAACGTGACACTGTTGCAGCATGACGGTCAGTTTGTATGTAGTTTATTCAGATATAAATCAGATTTATCAAATATATTTCTTAAGGAATATCAGATTCAGTTTCATAAGACTCATGTTTTTACATTTTGAACCAGTAATACCTAAGAGAAAGTTTTATGGTAGATCATGACGATCCAAAGCTGACTTATCACTGTATTTTGAGATCATATTCATTGAGAGAGGATCAGATATGTCTGCTTTCTGCCTCTCGGCAAAGTGATGTCCAGAGTCTGTTTACAGCACACTTTCATTGTGAATAAGTTTAAATTAAATGCATTTCTTAATTTTGATATGTAACTACATTTTTGTATATATTGCTTTAAAAAAGAGAGAGAGTGTGAGAGAGATGGATTGGGAATATGATATGAAAATGCGTGGAAGAATATACCTACTAATATTTCAAAGCTCTATTGTACAGTGTGCAGGTGAAAAAATTACTTGTATGCATTCATAAAACACCTGGAGAGTGTCACCTGAAATTACCTGTTTTTGTACAGCGCACACTCATATTTCTGTGGCCACCATGTTAAAACATGTTTAGTACTGTTTTTAGCTAAGTTTGTATCAGAATTGTTTCGTTATATTTACATTTTACATATTAGCTATGTATGTATAAGATGCAGAGATTCAAACATGTGCTGCTTCTAAGTCAATGTTCTAAGTGAGAGATGTACAGCAATAAATAACAGATACAAATAATAGAAACAATCACTGTTTCAATGCTGATGTCAAACATGGATGAGTCTATCCACACACTTCAACATAATCTGCAATACTGTGAAAATTGTGTACATGTTCATAAATTTGTATACAATCCCACTGTGTCTTGACTTCTGAATAAATACTGTAAAAACAAAAAAATGCTTGTCTGTTCTTTAGATTAAAGGGTTTAGATTAAAGATGTAAAATAAGTTTCTGATGTCCCCAGAGTGTGTATGTGAAGTTTTAGCTCAAAATACCCCACAGATCATTTATTATAGCATGTTAAATTTGTCACATTTTGAGTTGAGCAAAAACGCTCTGTTTTTGTGTCCCTTTAAATGCAAATGAGCTGCTGCTCCCAAGAAGAGGGCGGAGTTTCAAGAGCTCGTGTTAGCAGCTCCGATTACCAGAAACTGTTCAGCCTTTTATGTTCAAACCGGAGTCGGACAATGATGGAGAGACTCAAGAAGAAGTGACAACATGTAGAATGCAACAGGACATTTCTGAATGGTTAGATGATGAATTTATGTAGCTGATGTGGAGTTAACTATCTTAAAGTCATTGATTAGCATATTCTGTCATGATAACCGCTCGTGTGGGAACTGTTGGATGCCTACAGAGAATATATGCTGCATGAAGATAGAACAGGTATAGTTTAGTTTCATTACGGTTATAACTTATGTTGTCATCTTGCTTTTATGACATGCTATTGCATTTGTGTTACGCTGTATTGCAATAACATGGCCTCACCCCCTTTGTTGTGTGTTCTCGGGGGCGTGGTTTATGTAAATTTTAGGGTTTGTGATGTCACCAACCCGGAAAGAAGTTTGTTGTCCCTACCAGCCGTTTGTTGTAGTCCTTAAAAAGCGATTTCTGTAAAAGAAAATATCTCCCTTTGCTTTGAACTTCGATCGTCGTAATTTTGCAGATGTTGTTTATGCTCAAACAGCAATATTACGCACTAACTAAAGTTAAAAAAGTGAAATCATAATCAACCACAGCTTTAAGTGGGTTAGTGGTAGTGCATGTCTCAAATGTTCTTAAAACTCCAGAAGGCTCATGAACCAAGTAGTGGTTTACCTCACTAATTGCCCAAGACACTTTACCCATGTTCCTCCAGGGGACCACATAAAAATAAATAAATAAAAAGAAGTAAAAATTTATAGAATTGGATAGTATTGTTTCATTACACTTTCTAAAGACTGGTTGGAAATTATTTTATTCTTCTTTTCAGGTTTATATATGAATAATCAAATGGTGGGTAGAAAAAAGATACAGTGTCTTAAAAAATCTTAATATAAAATTTTAGTAATTTTTTTACAGTATATTTTATATACTCTACAGTGTAAATGGGTATGATATAGTTTGACATTTAGCTCATAAATCTAAATTCTAAATCATAAACCATCAACTTGGAGTCTCAGCCAAACATTTGACTATTAGCATCTTTACTTAGCAGATTTTGGTCAGTGTCACAAGAAAGATACCACCTGACCGGCATGTACAATGATCGACCTCAGTTTGTTTTGTTTTACGGCTGAATCTGAAATAGATGATACAACAAATAATGAATGTTCCAGTTCTTCAGTCAATATGCTAACCATCCATTAAACACACTCGAGATGGAGGGACAACAAAGGGATGGAGAACACGTGATGATAAGATGATAATACAAAAAAACCGTTGGAACAAATGAGGAGTGTCTCTTTTTTTATGCTGTTTCAGGTGTGTTGTGTAACTTGTTATAGAGTTTTGTATGAAGATGGTACAAAGAGAAACTTCCTGTCTGGTTATGAAACCACTGAATGGGCAACACAATGTTCCAACAAGCTCTCAAGATATCGAGTTTCATTTTATATGCACACAGGAAGATCAGACCTCTCAGTCTTTCGTCCTTTCCTTCAGCCATGTTGAAAGGCAGCACTCCTGCAGTTCCTGCACCAGCCACGAGAGGGCGCACAAATTCACAGAACAGGAGCATGGCTATCCACACCGGGGCTAGTTGTCACAAGGAAACATGTATTTTCTCTAGCGCTGATTTTGTATGTTTGTATGTTCAATATTATAATGAATACAACAACACTCAAATGAACACAGTAACACCACATTGGATAAATTCAGGCAAATGACCACTATATAATGATCACTATATAATAATATAATTTAATAACTATATAATATAATACACTTTTTGTTGTTGTTGTTTTGTATTTCATAATTTATTATTTAAATTTTGCTTAAAGGATTAGTTCACTTCAGAATTAAAATTTCCTGATAATTTACTCACCCCCATGTCATCCAAGATGTTTATGTCTTTCTTTCTTCAGTCGAAAAGAAATGAAGGTTTTTGAGGAAAACATTCCAGGGTTTTTCTCCATATAGTGGACTTTACTGGGGTTCAATAGGTTGAAGGCCCAAATATCAGTTTCAGTGCAGCTTCAAAGGGCTCTACACGATCCCAGCCGAAGAATAAGGGTCTTATCTAGCGAAACAATCGGTCATTTTCTAAAAACAAATAAAATGTATATACTTTTTAACCACAAATGCTCATCTTGTACTGCTCTGTGATGCGCCATGCACTCAATCTCACTTCAAAATTGTCCGACATCGTTGTTTTACCTTTTTTTGTAAAGGCCATTTAACTTAGTCTTGGCACGATTGCTTTGTAAACACTTGCTCGGTACTTCCGCTTATGTCATACGTGACCTTTCCAACATGATTACGTATTGCGTGGCACATTGCAGAGCAGTGCAAGATGAGCATTTGTGGTTAAAAAGTGTACAATTTTTTTTTTTTTTTAGAAAATGACCGATTGTTTCGCTAGATAAGACCCTTATTCCTTGTCTGGGATCGTGTGGAGCCCTTTGAAGCTGCACTGAAACTGATGTTTGGACCTTCAACCCGTTGAACCCCAGTGAAGTCCACTATATGGAGAAAAATCCTGGAATGTTTTCCTCAAAAACCTTAATTTCTTTTCGACTGAAGAAAGAAAGACATAAACATCTTGGGTGACATAGGGGGTGAGTAAGTTATGAGGAAATTTTAATTCTGAAGTGAACTAATCCTTTAACACTCCTAAAAAAAAAGGTTATTTATTGGAATCAGAGGTTCCATGCAGATAAAGTGGTTCCATAAAACCTTTCCATCGCACAAAAGGTTCTTTAAATGTTCTAAAAGGTTCTATAAAAGAAACATTTTTGGTTTCCTAAAGAACTTTTCAGTGAAAAGTTCTTAAAATAACCTCTCTTTTTTTGCTAGGACTTTAAAGCAAATAAACCCACCATGAGAAATATTCACTTGAGTAAAAATGATAACAACTAGCCTTGGACTTCTCCACAGTCATTTAAGTGTCCTACACACTCCCTAAAGCTCATTTCAGCAAGTCTGTGAAATGTATGTTGGTTTCCATCACAGGAGTCAGTGGGTGGAGAGAGTTTTGTCGGAGTGACTCAAGGCCACGAAATGAAAAGCTGAGAGCTCAGATGGTCTCTCTCAGTATGTATTTTCCAAGGCTTAAGTCACTCTGATGTGGTCTTGTTAACGTTACTGCAGCGCCAGCAAGGTTTTATATGGGTTTATGATATTAATTAATGTCAAAGCACAAGGTCATAAGACCGCCGTTAGGTAAAGTAGAAACTATTAAGTGCTTACTGATGTCAGTAAAGCACTGACAGATATAAAATAGTATAGGCCTGTATAAACACACGTACAAGCCAAAAACGTCACACACAAATGTACTCTAACAACACTCACTAAAGTGTGCACAATACAGTGGTGGAGATCCATTACTCACAGCTAAATTAAAGCAATCTGCGATGGTGCGCATACTCGTTTATTTTTGCGTGTGTGTGCGCAATTTGAGGAGAGTCAGTTCCAGTTTATTCCTACAGAAAAACAGATCAGGATCCCTGAGCACAAAGAACAAAAATGAATCTGCCGTCTGTCTCCAGTGTTCAGGCATCTCATCCGATATCCTGATGAATGCATGAGGACATTCCATTTAAACCATTCATCTGTCATCATCCACTCCACACACTGAAGGATACTGAATAACTATCTCCAGTCTAAATCCCTGATCTCTCCTCTAAGCTCCATAAAACATTCTCTCTTAAAAATGATTTGTTAGAAGTGAAAAGAAAACTTGTCATACTTCTCAGTAGATGTGCATAGTCAAAATCCTTTTTAAGACAAGTCATTTCACTCTGCGGCCATCTTTGAAATGCCTCTCTCTTTGAATGGGAAAACATCAAATTCTCCAAAGCTTGTTCGCTGTTAAATTTCATATTTGAAATCACCAATGAAATCTGACCACAACTGTCTCATAAATTTTGTTTCTAAACTCTCGAATCATGACAAAAAACTGTAGTTTTCAGGCTGGATCAAACTAATGCGCATGCGCAGTCCTAAGTGTACATCTCTATAGGAAGCGTGTGTCTGACTGTTTCTATAGGAACCGGAGCTTCTAACAACCGCTGCAGTGATGTGATGACTTTACCAATCGCGTCCGGCTCTTATTTAGAAGGCGGGACTTATTCTGCCATATTGCGCGTTGCACTTTCTCCCATTCATAATAATACGAGTGCACCGTCTTTTTATATATAAAGTCTTTGCATAGTCCAGTCCTTACTGGAAATGTTATCAGTCCAACATCAGATGGATTATTTACAGTTATTCCAAGGCTGATTTTGCTATCTAACTGCCTGGGAACTGTTATAGACTGCTCGGAGATGCAAAGGCTGAGAATGCAAACGCAGTATTTATTGAAAGGGTAATCCACAATCAAAGTCCAAAAACAGGCAAAGGACATAAACAAACATATACCAGGGCAGGAACTCAGGCAGACAGGGTAAATCCAGAAAAACAGGCAATAGGGTTAAAACCAGGGGAACTGATAATCAAAGGAGCACTCAGAAATGCAGTAGAGACACATACAAGACTTAGCAATGAGTGTCTGAATTAGCTTATGTACCAGGCTTATGTATGGTGAGCTAATGAGTCTAATGAGACACAGGTGAATTCAATGAGTGCTGATGAGTCCACGCAAAGGATTATGGGGAATGTAGTACATGGCTGGATCCGAAAACTTAAAAATTCTTCTTTCATAGGACTCATGCTGCATTCACGCCACCTCGTATTTACCAGATGATAAAACTTGATGTTATATTCGGAGCTGTTCACGTCCTTGGACTGGGAATTATGAGTTTCTATGGCACCACTATCAACGCCTAAATTAATCTACAGCAGTCAGGTGATATAGCGGCCACGTGGTAGACCTGGGAGCTGTAATTACGAGCTCTACGAGGACATGAACGCTTACAAGCAAGAATCTCGTAACTACAGCAAATACGAGGTGGCGTGAACGCACCTTCAGTCCAAGGTAGGAAGGCATCAAGGCACATCCAAAAGTTAGCTTAACTTCCTGTCTCATGAGATGCCTTCATCTGATCGATTTTTGAAGGCAGGATAGATGTATCCTTCGCTGCCTTTGAAATCCCACAATCTTGTGCTTTCCATTCTGTGACAGTTGAGGTAGAAAAATAAAGATGACGTCCAAAAGTTGCAGTTGGTGGTCAGTTTGTGTGTAAATGTACATTTTTGACCATTGTTTTCCACTTCTGATGTCATTTCTATTGTAATACTTAAATAGTTGTCGCCAGAGCTTGCGCTATTTTGCTGTAGATCATTAAACACTTAACAGTACTACCACTAAACCTAACCCTACACATAACACATCACTAAAATCAGAGGGAAATGATGAATAACACTGATGTAGAAGCACCTAACCCTGGTTGTAAGACTAAACTTGACATAAACTGTAATCTTGTCCCTCAAATCTGATTGGATGATTTCAATGTTGTTCCAGGATCAACAAAGATGTTGATCCAGGAACATGCTGTACCTGGTGAAATCAGGTTCCCCGTCTGTCAATAGCGTTCATGTAGGTCAAGAGCATGATGCTAGCGATGGCAATGTCAAGGGTTCAATTCCAAGGGAATGCATGGACTGAAAATAGTGCTTGAATACAAATTGCTTTGAAAAAGTCTGCTATCTACTGTAATTCACTATCATCAAATGTATGTTACTGTGGTGATTGTACATAAAGAGAGGAAAAACAGGCTAAATGAAATGACACAGGAGCTAAATCGTGAATGCAATGTGTCAGGATTTCACATTAGAGGATAAACATGAGGAAGGCATGTGGCCTGTTGGGTAATGTTTCAAGGTTGCAGTAGCATTTGTTTGGCAGCATGTGTAGCTGAGGAAGGCGACTGTGAAGTGTGAGAGAGTGTTTCTGGTTCTGTGCGTGTGTGGTCTCGGGCTCTCTCAGCTTTTGTAGCTCTCTCTGTTTATTCATGGCTTCTCAAACACATGCAAGAGACAGCTGTTACGCCCAACCTCCATGCAGGCCTCACAAGCCTGGGGCTGGATTTACACACACCGGCCAGATAGGTGTCACTGTATCTGGGGTGGAGTGTGAGGATTTGTGGGAGCTGTCACAACAGAACTTCTCACTGTTAATTGCGGTATGGAAGGTGATAGATCGATGTATTCGTGTTTTTGGAGCGTGGAGTGAATAAAACAAGTACAGCTATGTTTGGAATCTTCCATCAAAACAGTCTTCCTTCTTTTATTAATTAAAATGGCCTTGAATGAATTCAAAAGTCTCTTTTTTTCAGTGGGAGGGAGGAACTTTAAGAGACACTATCACTACTTTATTACCTTGTGCAACGATCTGGAATCTCATGAAACACTGGCTTTTTTCCTATTGGGAATATTTTCCTCTTACCCTCCTCCCCTCCCGCTCTGCTCTTTCTTTCCTGTCTTCCTCTCCTCCCTGCTCCATGTGAGATTGAGTCTTTAAACAATAAATCCCCCTGCCCGCTCATTTAATCTGCATATCACTCTTCCATTGACCATTATCAACAAAATAGCCACCCATACTTAGCATGCAAATTATCTAGTTATTTGGAGAAAGAGAGAGAAAGAGTGAGGCCCAGTGGGGGGTCTTCTGGAGGAGCATGGGTTTCCTTTAACATAATGGGATTTCAACAGGGGGAAGGGGGCTATTGTCTTTTGGCAGCTCATTGAAACCCTTTAATTTTTTGGTTTTGTTGATAAGGTATACCTGTTAAACTGTCAACTTTTGTCTCCAAAATGCTTTGAGCACATGTTACTTTCTAGCAATTGTACACACAACAAAATACCTCTAACAACAGTTTAGTTGAGCACACTGACGTGTTTTAACAGTCAGAACCCGCAAAGATTTTACATGACATTGAAAGTTTCCATAACAAAAAAGACATTTAAAGTACATTTAAATTAGGTTCACGTTTATGAACTTTAAAATAATTTTTTAAGGAAATTAATGGATTCAGCAACAATTCAAGATTTTAAAATTAGTTTTTTTTCTTCTGAACAGCATTTATTTGAAATTCAATAGAGAATCCTGAAAAAAGTATGACAGTTTCCACAAAAAAAATATGTTTTCTGTTTTCAACAGTATGCCATTGTAAGTTTCAATAATAACAAATGTTTCTTGAGCAGCAAAATAGCATCTTCAGAATGATTTCTGAAGGATCATGTGACACTGAAGACTGGAGTAATGATGCTGAAAATTCAGATTTCATTTTGAAATATAATAAAATAGAAAACATGTATTTTAAATTGAAAACATATTTCACAATATGACTGTTTTTTAAACAAATAAATGCAGCCTTGGTGAGTAAGAGACCTCTTTTAATAACAATAAAAAAATCTTACAGACTCCAAACTTTTGAATGGTAGTGTAACTTTGCAAGCACAGGGTTAGAAAGCAGTTTTATCACACTAGATTCATGTAATGTGTAATGTACTATCCAACTCAATTTTGTCATTCATTTAAATTTCCCTCTTTTTTGAAGTGTGTGCATTTGAAAAAGTTTAAATTATAGCCCTATGAACTGTATAGCCCAACACTGTGCTATACAGCATCTGATGTCTTCTGTCTTTCCATGTGTTACATCAGCTTTGCTAAGCAAAGCAACGTTGTCCCATCCTCCAGTTCTCCTTTACTCTGACCAAGCATTCGGCTGTGTAGTTTTATATAGTATAGTTTACATTACATGGAAGTAGGGCAGCACATGGGGGACCAGACCAGCCACGGCCGCCACGAGGTACATCAAATGCACTGGAGGTATTAGGCAGGATTTTCCTGCTATATTAAGAGCACAGACACAGGGCTCAGAGGAATGACACAAGAGAGGCCCAAACGTCACTTTTAGAGTCTCAGTTCATGCAAATTTTACCTCAACAAATGAGAGAATGTGAAAATTGAGGGATTTTGACAGAATGATCAAGCGAGGAGAAGGAAAAATGCTCATTGAGAAGACTAAGCTGAACTTTGTACCAGATGGAATGTCAAAATATATTTTAGAGAAAAGAAAGAAAGAAAGAAAGAAAGAAAGAAAGAAAGAAAGAAAGAAAGAAAGAAAGAAAGAAAGAAAGAAAGAAAGAAAGAAAGAAAAAGAAATCAGGAAAAAGCTGATATGAAAATATGTTCTTATTGTCGAAAACTTGTAACAATTGGGAAACTGGATGGGAAAGACTGGAAGAAGTTCAGCAAGAAATACCAACACAAGATGCCAACATTTGTTCATTTTAGACATAAGTGTCTGCTAAATGTATAAATGTAACACATTATTGGCATGCAATTTAATATGAAATAACCCATATATAAATATAATCAGCCGTACAATAAAAAAAAAATTAATTGACCAAACAGATCTTTCAAAAAATTGCACAAATTTCCAACAAGTAAAAATGAATCCAGACTGAATGAGGCTCAGAAATTAACTAGGGCTCAGAGCAAAAATGCCACATATGTAGACAAAAATTAAAAATGTAGGGGCAAATAACTGTTATATTATGAATCATTTTATATATTATATTATATCATAACATATTATATTATTATTTTGGCCAACTCCAAGGGAAGTGTGAGTGTGTGTGTGTGTGCGTGCGTGCGTGTGTGTGTGCATTTTTGTGATTTATGAGGACACAAATTTGTATAATGACATGGGTATATTTCATGAGTCCTCATATTTAAAACAGCTTTAGAAACATACTAAACAATGTTTTATTAAAAATGTAAAAATGCAGAAAGTTTTCTATGATGGGTAGGTTTAGGGCTAGGGGTAGTGTAAGGGGATAGAATGTACAGTTTGTACAGTATAAAAACCATTACGTCTATGGAATGTCCTCACTAAGCAAAACCAACCTGTGTGTGTGTGTGTTATCCTTTAATAATAATAATCATAATAAAAAACTCTCGACACTGCTCTGAATCCATTAGATTGTGTCTAAGCACTAAGTAATCTGTGGTCAGTTACAGGCCAACTGGAGCGCTACTCTTTCCTGCATTCCTTCTTGCACTCACCCCTCCTGATCCAGATTTTTAACACAACCACCCATTTAGAATGAACCTTCCCTGCGTTCGGTCAGCAGAGAGCCGTTGATGAGGTGTATCAGCAGCAGGAGTGTATAAATGTACTTTTCCTCCATTTGAGAGATTCCCATTTGATACCAGACCAAGTCAAATGTATACCAACCCATTAGCGGTGCTGTACACAGACACAATGTTGCATGTGGTGTTTTTCCTAAGTGGAGCTGCCTGGGTATCTGTGTTTGACTTTCCTGGTCTGTTCTCACTCAGACTCATCCACCGCAAGCAAAGAAATTAATGAAGGGACTTAACAATGAATGAAAATCACCCCAGAAACAGCTGCACATTATGAAACACCTATTAACATTCTTCTGTTAAGTGAGTGAGTATCTGAGAGAGAGAGAGAGAGAGAGACATGGATAGACATACACCGAGGTATTATTCTGATGAACATTTTTCCCCATGTTAGTTTAGTCACAGGATTCAAAAATAGTGCTGTACAGCAATGAAAGCTGGGATTATTGAGGATCAGGTGAGTTAATAAGTTAATAAGCAGCTTAATTCAGATAACATTCTTACTATGGAAATCATGTGATAATTTGATCTTTAAGTGACTTTGAGATTTTCCATGACTTCTTTTCTAAGCAATCTGACTTTTGTACTTCTGACTTTACCCAATTAACAGATGCTAAAAAACAGACCAAAAAATGCCACACACATAAAAACACATAAAGACAAAACACCATCACATGACACTAAAATAACGGAATAAATATTAAAGGGGCTTTATAAGAATTTCCATGTATTAATCCCCTTTTATTGCCAATGTATGAACAGCTTGTAACAAAACTTTAAAAACGAGACTTTCCCACTTCCTAGGTTGTCTATGAAAGCCTGTAGACTGATTTTTATGTGAAGGACATTTTTGCTGGAAAATCGCGTAACTGTGGAGTGTGTCTACGAGCATGAACAATAAGTTGCAGACCGCAGTTCACTTAACGGCCACCGGTGTTGCTAATAACAAGAGTTTCTGAATTCTACTTATAGCCCCTTAAAGGGTTAGTTCACCCAAAAATGAAAACTCTGTCATTAATTACTCACCCTCATGTCGTTCCACACCCGTAAGACCTTCGTTCATCTTCAGAACACAAATTAAGATATTTTTCATAAAATCCGATGGCTCAGTGAGGCCTGCATTAACAGCAAGATAATTAACACTTTCAATGCCCAGAAAGCTACTAAAGACGAATTTAAAACTGTTCATGTGACTACAGTGGTTCAACCTAAATGTTATGAAGCGACAAGAATACTTTTTGTGCACCAAAAAACCTAAATAATGACTTTATTCAACAATATCTAGTGAAGGACGATTTCAAAACACTGCTTCATGAAGCTTCGAAGCTTTAAGAATCTTTTGTTTTGAATTTGTTTCGGAGCGTGTATCAAACTGCCAAAGTCACGTGATTTCAGTAAAACGAGGCTTCGTTACTTCATAAGTGTTTCGAAATTTCAATGGTTCACCATTGGGGGGCGTGACTTTGGCAGTTTGATACGCGCACCGAACCACTGATTCGAAACAAAAGATTCATAAATCTTCAAAGCTTCATGAAGCAGTGTTTTAAAATCGCCCATCACTACTTTTTAGATAAAGACTTAAAGAGTTGTCAGAAGCTTAGTGACTCTGAATTTGTGCGACTGTGGTGTAGTTCGCTTATAGCCTACCTTTAGCTTTTTGCTTCTGGCGACTGCATTTAGGCTTCAAAATTAATTAGTTAAATTGATTTATGATAAAATCCATTTCTCATACAAGTTGTGTACATCTGTGAAAATTATCTTGATGAACAAAACCTGTAAGTATCATAAACTTTTGTTGATCACAGAGCTTATTTTTGCAACAATCCAAAAGCCTATGGGAAAATCCTATTGGGTTTTTGTCGAGGCAACCAGCGTGATGCTAACTGCCGATTGGGCAACAAAGTGACGTCATAGTTCCACCACTGACAGAAAATGTTACACAAAACACCCTAATGTACATTACAGAATTATTTATACAAAATGTAATCATGTTTGATGTGTCATGCATGCTGGGACTTCTGGGAATGATGTTTTACAGTTTTTTTTTTGTTTGTTTTTTACCGTAAGATATGTGGTAATTAATTTATAGTTTTTACTTGCAAAAAAACATAAACTGGACAATATTTTACAGTAAAATTACACATAATGCAATGTAAAACTAGTTACAATCTGTGGTAAAATAATTTACAGTAAACTAATTGAGAGGTTCTTATTGGGTTTTAGCTTCTGTAAAAATTACAAGCATTTTCTTCAGATTTACAATGATGAAAAGATTCAAGGCCCCATATCAAACAACCACAATGACATAGAAACTTGGGTGGGGCTCTTTCCATTTGGGTCATTAAACAACCACCTAGCAGNTGATATTTATTTTAGGATAATTAAACTTAATGGTTTTGGACAAAATTAAGAATGTTAACCTGATTCAACTAAATGGCATTGAGTTAACCTTATGTAATAAATTTAAGTTAACTGAAATAAATAATGTTAATTAAATTCAACATAACCAAATTATGTGGAACCTGTTGACATAAAAAAATTAGGTAAATCCAACGTATCATTTTTTTGAGTGTAACGTGTAAAATAGCCGTGGAAGACAATTTTAGCCCCCGATGGAAATACAATGAACACTCAAGCTAACGTGATCTGGAGACAGACTAGGTTATTGTTAAGCCTGTTTCACACTAAACACATAAGCAGCATGTAAGTGGCGTGTGAGCAGCATGTGTCTATTGTGCTTTTGCAGCATTTCTAGTGTTCATGTCTACTATGAAACAGCAGTTAATCTACACAGCAGGATGAGATTTCAGATTCAACTTAGATTTGCCATTTGTTAAAGAAATTTTTATTTTATTTCACCATTCATTACATTTAATTAGTTGTTATTTTAGGGTAAAAAGATGTGAATTGCGTGAAGCATTGTGTCTCACCTCTCTCACACAGCTAAAGAAAACCAAATGCTTCTTTGGCACCATGGAAGCCACAATACAGTGTTAGGAACGACAAATTGTTGTCAGTGTGTGAGTGAGACAGAGGAAAGAATGGAGAAAGAAAGGAGTTAAACTTTGCAGTAATTAGGTGTCAGATTTAGCTGCATAATCTGAGTGGAATATAAGTAGCCTGCATGGTGTAAGATCAAAAACTCTTAGCTTCACTTCAATGTATTCTTAAAAAGTCAGAAAAGCATTTGCTCCACTCTATTTAAACAGAAACAGTACAGACTGCTCCGCTCTCACATAATCAGTTTTCTTTGAGGGACTTTCTTTCAGACGTGAGTCCATTCCTGAGTTCAAACTGCTCCTAGCAAAATCCATGAATCAATTTTAAGTGATATTGAAGGTCTGATCAAATACTGTGTATTTGCCTAATTAATTCATGAGAAAGCAAAGAGATAAGAAATGATGAAAGATGGATAAAATATTCAGGTGAATGTGAAAGGGAGAGACAAATGTTTGAATAATAGACATTAACACCAAACATCTTTCTGCCAGAAATGTGGATAAGCAAAAAGAACAGACATAATGATTAACTTTAGAATGATTGATCAGGTTTATTTACACTCTGATAAAGGATTGCTTGCTATCAGATTCACCAGGCACACGAATGCTATTCAATTATAGGTGCACCAAAAAAAAAAAGAGGAAAAACTATTTGAAACATGTCTGAAAAATGCTTTGTCTCAAAAGCATCTGTTATATGCCTTGCTTTTGGCTTAGGGGTTCAAAATAGTTTGCTTTTGGCTTAGGGGTTCAAAATAGTATGCTTTTGTCCTGGTTTCATCATCATATGTGTTTCTGGCTGTATAAATTTCCAAAACTCACATACCATTGAGATTTATCAACAAAACATCACTATAAATACGGCCATTGCAGCAGGAGCATGTCACTGCTTTCAACCCTTCCTTGGCCAGCGTTTTCTCATAACAGACTTTTCATTTATCATAAATACACATGCACAGGCTTTCTGCCCATTTTCAGGTTACAAATCACCAAACTTAACTTTTCACAAGCTGAATGTCCTCTTATATTTGTTTGAGATTAATAATTCAGTCCGGCTCCCACTTCATCACCAAATGGCTTTATGATGTATGTGGCAGAAATCGCATTCAGTTGAGGAGTCATTGCTATAAATCTATTAGTTTTACAGCCCAAACATCTATTTCTAAAGTTCATGCACCAGAATCCCAGGTCGCTAAAAATGACTGTCCCTCCCGTGACCAAATTTTGAAGACATTTTAAATCACCTGAGCAAAAAAAGCTTGTCCCCAGGATTCAAATGAAGAGATATATGCCTACATATTCATGTATTTAAAATAAATTAATTTTAGGTGAGGAGGACACTGCAACTTTTTCTCCCACTTTTTTCTGAAATATTCTTTCCGATCCAATAAGGAAGGTTTCGTTAAGAAAAACACATCTTCCTATTGGTCGAAAGGTGAGAGGTTTCAAGGCGCCCCGCGGAGAGGCGCTAAGGACAGTGAATGAAGGGCTGCTTGAAACAGTTTTATCATTACTGTGGAGCAATGTGGAGTCAGCGTATCAACTTTACACCGATAGCTGCAGATTCAACAGGAGTGGCGGAAAGTTTCTTACATTGTTTTAAGGGAGAGGAGGGCCGAGAGTAAAAGGAGGCAGATGTTTGGGAATTCTGATGATGAAATATGTGGAGGAGTCTAGAAAAAGTGGACATGAATACCTGAACGCAAGACTCTGAACTGGAGGATAGTTTGTGATTCGCCTTGTACGAGTGATCGGTCACGTCTGGAGCCACAGATCGGGATTTGAGGAATATCACATTGTAGCACAAGCCGAGGTTTCGCCGAGCACGTAAACTCCAGTAAGTTTACATTTGTTTGTGTTCGGTTTCCATGCGATAATAGAGTTTAAGTCTGTTTATAGAGCTTTATCTCTGTAGATAGATTTAATCTTACGAAACATTCCTTTGTTTAAAAGTTTTCACAAAACTCGTTTTCTTTAAGCTTATAACTACAATGCATTTTATGTTTTGTATTATTTTAATGCTACTTAGTTATCCAATAGTGACTTTTTTAAGTAGTAGCCTAATAGTAATTGTTCATTAAAGACTATTACTTCCAGTAGTGACTAGTGTTTATTTAATTATTCACTAGTACTTAATCACTGCATACTAGTAGGCTAGTTATTAATTTGCCACTAGTCACGAACCCCATACTGACATTGTAACTTTACCATTGTTACTGGTAACAAATTGCAGATTTTGCTACTGTATATTATAGGGGGTGGTTTTTAATATAACTAGTAACTTTCTTTTATCTCACTAGTTACAACGCACTAGCTCAGTAATTAGTTGTTTAATAAGTAATGACAAGTCAGAATGGCTACTTTTATAGTTGCAATAAAACATTTTACTAGTAAGATGGTTATGTTACTGGAAACTAGTACTAAGAAAACTGAGACTAGATACTAGTAACTCTTTGAATAGTTATAAGCAGCATTAAAGATTAAGTTCTACTACCTAATGAATAGTTAATAATAAAATTAAAACGGGTACTTGCAACAAATATAGTGCATTGTAGTCAGAAGTGAATAGTTGCAATGTAAACCCCCTCAGAATTCCCCTCAAAATTTGCTTCCAGTAACAATGTAGAGTAGTTTCTGCTTATTTGGATAATGACCAACTGAATAGATCATCTAGAAAAGTATTTGTATCCAGTGATTTGTTACTAGCAAGATTCTAGTCACTATTGGATTTCTTAATAGTTAAAATAAGTACTTGAATCAGAAAAATAAGTACTAGTTAGTTGTGAGGAATAAATGTTTTTCCATATTTCTGTTTTCCAGACAACAATGATGCCGGTATGGGAAGACGCTGCATGTATTCGCAAATCACGCTACATATTCATCACAACACTTCTGCTTGGACTGTGTTCAGCCCAGTATCACGGAGAGAAGGGTATATCCGTCCCAGAGCACGGGTTCTGCCAGCCCATATCGATCCCCTTGTGCACAGACATTCAGTATAACCAAACTATCATGCCAAACCTCCTGGGGCACACCAACCAGGAGGACGCAGGACTGGAGGTGCACCAGTTCTACCCCCTGGTCAAAGTTCAATGCTCTCAAGATTTGAAGTTTTTCCTCTGCTCCATGTATGCGCCAGTGTGTACAGTTCTAGAACAGGCAATCCCACCCTGTCGTTCCTTGTGTGAGCGTGCGAGACAAGGGTGCGAGGCCCTCATGAACAAGTTCGGCTTCCAGTGGCCCGAACGACTCCGCTGTGAGAACTTTCCCGTGCATGGAGCCGGAGAGATCTGTGTGGGACAGAACAAATCAGACCCCGACATCCCGACGACAGACCCCGCGCCGTATATACCAGACCCCTTCACTCCACGTGCGCATCTGCCACGCCAAAATCAGGCATTCACTTGCCCTCTTCAACTAACAGTCCCTTCCTACCTCAATTACCAGTTTTTGGGGGCGAAAAACTGCGGCGCCCCTTGCGAGCACAAACAGCCACATGGGCTGATGTACTTCAAGGAGGAAGAGGTCCGATTCGGTAGGCTCTGGGTGGGAATCTGGGCTATCCTGTGCTGTGTGAGCACCCTGTTCACGGTCCTCACTTACCTTGTGGATATGCGCCGGTTCCGTTACCCAGAACGCCCTATCATCTTCCTCTCCGGGTGTTACTTTATGGTGGCGGTGGCTTACGCAGCCGGGTTTTTGCTGGAGGATAAGGTGGTTTGCATTGACAAGTTCAGGGATGATGCTTATAGGACTGTGGCGCAAGGAACTAAAAAGGAGGGCTGCACCATTCTCTTCATGATCCTGTATTTCTTTGGCATGGCCAGCTCCATCTGGTGGGTGATCCTGTCTCTCACCTGGTTCCTTTCTGCTGGAATGAAATGGGGCCATGAAGCTATCGAAGCCAACTCTCAATATTTCCACCTGGCAGCATGGGCCGTCCCCGCTGTGAAGACCATCACTATCCTCGCCTTGGGACAAGTGGACGGTGACCTGCTGACCGGCGTGTGTTACGTGGGCATCTACAACGTTGACGCCCTACGTGGATTCGTCCTCGCCCCCCTCTTTGTTTACCTCTTCATCGGAACGTCTTTCCTTCTAGCTGGATTTGTCTCGTTGTTTCGCATCCGTACCATTATGAAGCACGACGGCACCAAGACAGAAAAACTGGAGAAGCTGATGGTACGGATTGGCGTTTTCAGCGTCCTCTACACCGTTCCGGCTACCATCGTCATTGCATGTTACTTCTACGAACAGGCGTTCCGTGAGCAGTGGGAAAAAACCTGGCACATGCAGACGTGCAAGCGCTTTGCCGTGCCGTGCCCGGCCAACAACTTTGCGCCCATGACGCCTGATTTCACTGTGTTTATGATCAAGTACCTCATGACTATGATCGTAGGAATCACGTCAGGATTCTGGATCTGGTCTGGAAAAACTCTACAGTCGTGGCGAAGGTTTTACAAAAGGCTGGGCAACAATCAAGGGGAGACAACAGTGTGAACTGAACTTTGTGGACTGCATGTGAGAAATACAGGTCAATATTGAAAGGAAACGTGAACTGTGATCAGGTCACACTACGTTGAACCATGCTGATGGTAAAAGACACTGCTGTGTGAGCTCAGCATGATTCTTTTCTCATTTAAAGTAACATATAAAGTGCTCTACACTTTTGAAAGCACAACTCCAAAGAACATGCATTTCTCCAATGGACTCAAAATGTTTTTAAAGCCTTGGAAACCCTACTAATGATTTAATGGAAAAGATGGCATAACTCTTATCTGTGGGATCTTTAATGCTGACTTGTTATCAGGAGTTTACGCCGTGATTTCTTCACCCCACGGCGGCCAAAAATGTCTGCAATTTAGTGCCTTGCAGTACTGATCAATTCCTGTTGTTGAATGAATGTCTCTTTTGTTTTATTTACCACATTTTTGGTCATTTTCTCATAGATTACATGTTTTAGTATCTGGTTGCACATGGCCATTTATTTAGATTTTAGAACTAGTTAAATTTAATGTTCTTTGGTCATGAGTTGCTTATTCATCCATGTTGCCATGTCAAGTCAGGTCTCATGAAGTAATTTAATATTCTGCCATTTTAAAGGCCTTAGTGATGTGAGAGTGACTGACAGGATTAAAAAATGTTTAGCTAAGAGGTATGTACAGGAGGAAATGTTACCATATTTCATTATTTGTAAATATCACATTTCTGTCAAAAGATGTATGATGTATTTAAGCAGATAAATTTTGTTTAAGGCCTTTTTCAATTTCACTTAATAAAGTGATTAGATTTTTAAAAGCTGCTTTGATTGGCTTGATTTCGTTTGCACAAATGGTGACTTGAGTCATTGCTCTGACGACACTTCCCAAAACAGTTGTTAGCAAGTAGTTGAAACTGATAGTAGCATAATTTACTTAAATAACAGACCTCAAGTGAGTAGCCCTCCATGTGTCTCGAGTCCATTAATGGTTTCAGTGTGTAGCTTGAATCTAAGATGGAAGAGAAGAGGAAAGCAAGGAAAATTACAGAAAATGGGTGAACAAAAGAATCAATGATGGTGAAAGAGTAAACATTTCTCTTAAGAAAGAAAAAAACTAAAGTGGCCTACAAAAACAGGATATAATCACGGATGGTGTGAAGTTTGCCACCTTGCCTCTGGGACAACAGGAAGCCCTGAGATGTACCAAAACATAAGATCTCTTCCCTTCTTCTCCAGATGAAACTGGATACCGCTTCATTCTTTAGGGTGAGGGAAACGCCCCATCCCACATCCCCTTCTGTTTTTTTTCCAGGGGGTTGGGGGATGTTTCTCACTAAGGGCATTTGGAAGGTGATGGGGGTGGGTTACAGTATCTGTGAGAATACAGTAGATACTGCACTAATGATTTTGAGGAGGAAGGATCCAGAATTCTTGTTGGTATTTTAGCCACTATGTTAAAACTGAACTGGGGTAATCAATCAGCCTTACTTTTCCAATTCCAATTAGACCAATATACCATTTTGTGTAACAGACTTTAAAAAGTTAGGAGCATTCTTGATGAAAAACTTAGAAGGCTAGTCTAAGCGGTTTATGCAACCAGGTACTGGAATACCAAAGATTATGATTACATGGTAAATTTATAATGCTTAAACTTTACACCAACATTAGATCATGCAGTTGTTTTTCCAGTATAATATGATTATTTGTGTGGGTACATGCACCCTAGTGTCTGACTAGGTGTGTTGGCACTCAATGCCTCTGGGAGTGTGAAGTGTGTAAAATTCACAGCGTGTGCAGCCAAGAAACGTCCATCACTTGGATTGACAGTTGGGTTATAAATTTTTTTTACAACAGCGTAAACTGTCACCATCTGATTTGCTGCCAACACGTAAACACACTCATACATGTTTCTAAGGTGAGATATGGGGCATTCTCTGGAAACACTGCCATTTGTGTGTTATGTGTCCCTATACTTGTATAATTAACTGATACTGAACTTATTTTGCCTTCACATGCTATCGGAAATTTCTTCCCACTTCTGAATCTTGATTACGAGAAAAGAAACGGAATCACACCGGGTTTATTTATGCCTATTTCTTGGGGAAATCTTATTAAAGCCAAAATATATTGAAATGTAGCGTATAAAATGTAGTGTCCAATTTGTTGACAACCATATAAACATTCACCACATCTAGATAGTCAGCTTGTAGACGATTCTGGAATTTCGGTCAAATATATGCTATTTTTGTTGTGTATAAAACATACAATATGCTTCAAATGGTTTTTCATATGTAAATATGCACTATGTTAATGACAAGACAAGGTGTTGTGGAAACAACTAATAAATAATACCAATAATAATCGTTCTCTCCTCCGCCGTGTTAAAAGTTTATGGCATGCCCAACTCAGAAACCCAGGTATCAAAATTATCTCAGAGTGTCCCAGTAGTAAATAAAACTTGAGAGGGCATTCATGTCCAATTTCCCACTAGGAAACTCGTATTTACGATAATTCCAAAAGCACGTGAAGCCAGCATAAGTCACGCCATTTTTATACATTTAATACCAAATTTGTCCTTTTACTTTGTCCTGGCACTTTTTGTTCACCCATGTTTTGCTGTGACATCCCCCTTTAAAAATACTGATCATTTAGGGAATTTACATTAAAAATGACCACATAGTTAAAACAGGGAAATTTCTCATACTGTCTTTATCAGTATTTCATTATATGTACACATTGCTCAATAGTTCAGCTCTTTTTGGGAAAAATAGTGCTCTTGGCTCAAGAAAACTAACTGTAAATAATGTGTTTGACAATATTTGCTAGCTAAGACTTTTATTAGACTTTTTTTTTTTTTTTTGCACTGATCTTAAACTCTTGCATCATTCAACCCTAAAAACATTAAAAAAGGGTTGATATCAAACATATTTTGACAGATGAATGTCATGGGTTATTTAAATTATAATGTGTGATTTCATACAAGGCGCATCAAAACTGAGCGATAGCATTATAATTTACTCAGTTATCTATTAAAATTATAAATTAGAAACTTAGTGTTATAAGGTTGAAATAACGCAGCACTTTAGGGTTGGGCTTAGGGCTAGTAATGATAAACCATATATTTAAGACATGGAATAAAACTGAAAAATTGTCCATTAAGCAGGAAGTGAAAATTTTCTAAATGCTTGTTTTTGATTTTACTGTGAATGATTCATCAGTGCATATGCTTTTGCTTATTTCTTACATTTGATTTCAAAATACAGTAGGTTTTCCAGTGAAATGGCAGAATCTCTCTTGTGACATATACTAGACTTCCCCAATCCTTCAGTCCTCTGAAACCTAAAAAAAAAAAAAACGCTGTAAAGAGCCAAGTCGTTTCACTCGGATACACATCCCAATACAAAAAAAAAAAAGATTTGTCGTCCGTTTCAGGGCAACTTTCAAAAAGTAATATTTGTTGACCGCTAATGATCTAAATATTTGGAAGAATAAATCTCCTTATAGTATGTTTATTGTTAGGGGAGTGATTCTTTGGGCCCCAAGGTGGGAAAAAATTATTTATTGAAATTTCAACAGCAATAGCAAAGCCACAAATGCCACTGTCTCCGGAGAATTACCCATGTATTTGTGCAAAAGTCATTCTTAGGACAAAATTCAGATGTATTTGTCATTAAAACAGGTTGTCTGTGAACGACCATTTTGCAATACAACACAAGAAGCATTTCTGATTTAGACACAAGAATATTTATTGTACAGAACCAAGCTGTGTTTCACACCAATTTAAGTCGGCATGAAACGGAAGTTTTTGACGTATATCCGAATGAAACGACTTCTCAAACAAGAAAAAATGTAGGGCAATTGATTGGATCATTGTTTGCTATCTCATGTGAATGACGGTACGGATAAATCATTTATAATAAATACTGCAATATTCCATACAAATATAAGAATTGTCCATTTTGATTTCATGGTGACTTTAACAAAAGAACCCACAAGGCCACACCTTGACAATTTATGGTCCCCCACAGTCAAGCCTATTAGGTTAACAGGTACATTTATCTGTGATAAGCATTTTGGGCACATTTTTTGAGGAAATCTGTTACCTACTGTGGGTCCCAGGTGCCTTGAGCCTTCTGAAAGAAACATGTTTTCCCAGGTAACTGCACACCCATTATAGGAACAGTCTTTCAGTCCCTTGAGATGCAATTACCTGAATTTGTATCGATACTCAGCTCACAAACAAAGCTTTAACCTATGTTTTTCAAGGTGTTAACAATGTTTACCTGTGTAAAGAGCTGTCTCAGCAGATCACCCTGATTGTTGAGGTATCTTATGTCTATTCTGTGCTCTCTCCTTGATAGAAATATGAAAAGGAAGTTGATGGCGGGGTTGCCCAGGGAAACATTCCTTCTTGATACATAATATTTCCCCCAGTTTAGTTTCCCACAGTACAGATCAGGGAGTATTTGTGCCAAAAATTTGGGATTGAGTTGCTACACTTTCTCCTACTCTTTATCACTTCTGTGTATCAGGTCTGTTTTCTGCACCCGTATTTTTATCATTTCATTTTCTTCCTTGAGGACCAATTACAGTGTTATTCAAAGCTGCTGCACCAGTCAGAGCAGCAGTCAGATTATTATTTTTCCTTACGTCTACATCTCGCATACAATGCAACTAATCAGTGCTGCTCTCTGCAGGTCAGGTGGAGTATTGCAATAATAGTGCGCATGCGCCGTCTTTTATGAACGTTCAAAGTTTTTCCCCCAAAATCAAAACGCAGACGATGATTTAACGATTTCTACGTACAAAACATGATTATCTGTGCATAAAATAAGCTTTTTATACACAAGTTGTGTTGTATGTAAGCTGTTCGTACGTACAGGTTTATAGATCTAAAGTCACCATGAAATAAATGGTGAATTTATGGAATATTGCAGTATTTATTATTAATTATTTGTCCGTGCACATCCTTATTTTATAAATAAATTCATGTTCCCTCGTAAATTTTAATCAAAATAACTGTTTACCGTCGCGAGGGCGGGACAACCTGTCACTCAAATGAGATCACAACGATCCAATCAATGCCCATTGGACAAAATCAAATCCCTCCTTATTTATTTTTATTTTTTCTTGTTCGAGAAGCCGTTTCACTCGGATATACGTCACAATTGGGAAGAAAAGACGCAACTTTTAGGGGCAGTTTACATGACACAGTTTTAAACAAAAAACTTTTTATGCATTTGGCTGTTCAGCGGCATTTTGGGGGCCTGAAAACACAAAAAAATGGGTTTCAAAGTGCAATTTTTAAAACAATACCGTAATAGTCTCTGTGTAAACTACAAAAACTATAGGCTCGTAGTGTTTCTTTACAAAGTGACCTCGACAACTACTGGCAATACAGCGTTTTTAGTCGCTTTCGCGGATCATTTTGACAACATTATCGGCTGTACTTTTCCGTTTTTAGTAGCTTACATCGTTGTCGTTTAAACATACCCTTACGCCCAACTTAATACGCTAGAACGCTCAACGTGTGTGAGTTACAATTAGCAAGATTTTTTATAGCATAAATAACACTAATTTCATTTTAAAGTCATTGTAAAGTGAGCATTATCTTGTGACAGCTTCACAATACACAATAAAATGCACACAAACTGTTAAAATCAGACTGAAAAGATCAGGGGCCTTGTTAAAACAAACTTAAGTGATGCAGGTTCTACCCCAAAGCACAATGAGTAGCACAATGTTTGGTAGACCTTCACACATTTTACTCTTATTATTAGTTCCTCTTATTATCCCCACTACTATAACTGGTTGGACCAAGTTTCTGAACTCTAAATGTGCACAAAAGCTACTCATCTGAATTTGTAGAGATACAAAACAAGCCGTTTTTGCGGTTTAGCTGAAATGTAGCCTAGCCTATATGATGTTTATGGACTAGGGAGGAGCTCTAAAAGTTACAGTATGTTTTCATAGTACAACTCCTACTTAAATAGATCAAGAAAAAACTGTTTCCTCACGATATGATCCTTTCTACAAAATGCAACAGAGACAAATGCTTGCTAAACTTTAATGAAAATGTGTGCTCATATAGGTGATCTGCACCCTTCCCCCCTGAATAAACACACACACCAGCCCTCCTCCATTTTTTGCGAGGTCTCATCTGGTAGTGTTTAGGCTTTCGGAGGTGCTGTATCCCAGGCACAGAAATTGGATCATCCCGTTGGGGTTCGGCTATAGCAGAGGCCCCCACAGCAACACTTTGTGCCTAACAACCAGCATACACATTATTCATGTTAATTATACGCATTATGTTTGAACACTGTAGTAGGACGCAATGCCTGTGTGATACTTTTTACACACCGACACATAAACCACAAACACAGCGGCCTCCTCGAGTCCTCAAGGTAACAATGAATGAATCTGAAGTTCTTTGATCTGAAGGTGAAACTTTGAAAAACACTTAATCTCAAAGGGGAAACACAACCTTGTTTTTGAAAAGACCCCTAAGGCATTTGTATGGCTCATGTAGCATCAAATGGACACTATTTCTGAGTTTTCCCTTTCTTTCCAAGAACCTCATTCCATCCCTCTCTCTTTTGTATCTCATCTCTCTCTTATTCTCATCACTTTATCCACCCTTTGCTGTTTTTCCAATACTACGTTTCACTCCCAGACCCCCCATTTCAACACACACACACACACACAAAACACACTCTCTTTTCCTCCTGCCTTAATATCTGTCCCTTCCTGGAATCAGACACTTAAAATAAACAATCTCTCTGTACAGCACAGTAAGGCCCTCTCTCCCTCCACACTGACATTCAGCAGAGCCAGATCCTCAACACTGTAACTAGAAACACACTGAATCATAGGGAATATTGTTACTTTTGCATAACAAAACTCATCTTTTTAGAGCTGCAGTCTAAGGAACATTTCAAACATGATGTAGAATTAACATTAATAATCACACACTATTAGTCCAATTTTTCATCTGTGTCCAGGTCCGGATCTGATACAGCGGTGGATCAATCCCATAATAACTCGGATCCTCAGAGTAATTGCTTTAGATGACATTGTGTTAGAGGTTCTCAAATTATTCCTCATTTGATCAACTTGAAATCTCTAAGTATAGTCACAGCATTCACAAACGTAAAGATTAAGAGCAACACGTCATATTTTGATGAATATCAATATTCCCTTTTTCTTTTTTTTTGTATTTTAGTATTTTAAAGTTGTGTACCAAGATAAATTGGGAGACAGAAAGCCCTTTATCTCCCCCTTTTTTTTTTTTTTACTAAAAAAAGTACCAAAATGAACGTTCAAAACAAAATAATATGTCGCTTTTCCTAAGGGAAGTGTTAATAAATTTTATATTTTATGTTGTGTAAAATCAGGACAAAGCCACACACATCACTGGCAAAATTATGATCAAAGATGGGTGCTTGAACAATAAAATGTTTTATGTTGTGTATAAATGTAAATGGATTTATATTTATACACTGGTGTTCAAAAGTATGGAATTATTAAGATTTTTTTATTTTTTATTTATTTATGTTTTTAAAAAGAAGTCTCTTCTGCTCACCAAGGCTGAATTTACCTGATCTTAAAACAAACCAACAAACAAAAAACATTGTATATTTTAAAATGTAATTTATTTATGATTTAAAGCTGAATTTTCAGCATCATTACTCCATCTTCAGTGTCACCAACATTGAAGATATTGATTATGAAGACATTCATTAATTATATATATACAGTACAGTCCAAAAGTTTGGAACCACTAAGATTTTTAATGTTTTTAAAAGAAGTTTCGTCTGCTCACCAAGGCTACAATTATTTAATTAAAAATACAGTAAAAAACAGTAATATTGTGAAATATTATTACAATTTAAAATAACTGTGTACTATTTAAATATATTTGACAAAGTAATTTATTCCTGTGATGCAAAGCTGAATTTTCAGCATCGTTACTCCAGTCTTCAGTGTCACATGATCCTTCAGAAATCATTCTAATATGCTGATTTGCTGCTCAATAAACATTTATGATTATTTTCAATGTTGAAAACAGTTGTGTACTTTTTTTTTCAGGATTCCTTGATGAATAGAAAGTTCAAAAGAACAGCATTTATCTGAAATACAAAGCTTCTGTAGCATTATACACTACCGTTCAAAAGTTTGGGGTCAGTAAGAATTTTTATTTTTATTTTTTTGAAAAGAAATTAAAGAAATGAATACTTTTATTCAGCAAGGATGCATTAAATCAATCAAAAGTGGCAGTAAAGACATTTATAATGTTACAAAAGATTAGATTTCAGATAAACACTGTTCTTTTGAACTTTCTATTCATCAAATAATCCTGAAAAAAAATATTGTACACAAATATTTTGTACAATTGTACACATTAAATGTTTCTTGAGCAGCAGATCAGCATATTAGAATGATTTCTGAAGGATCATGTGACACTGAAGACTGGAGTAATGATGCTGAAAATTCAGCTTTGCATCACAGGAATAAATTACTTTGTGAAATATATTCAAATAGAAAACAGTTATTTTAAATTGTAATAATATTTCACAATATTACTGTTTTTACTGTATTTTTAATTAAATAAATGTAGCCTTGGTGAGCAGACGAAACTTCTTTTAAAAACATTAAAAATCTTAGTGGTTCCAAACTTTTGGACTGTACTGTATATATATAATTTTGAAGAATTCATTCATTTAAAAAATATATATATATATACAGTATATCTGTACTGATACCGTCCTCAGACTCGTGCATTTACCTTTCTATATGACATATTCCTTTTTATATATTATCTGTATATTGTTACATGCTGTATCGCCCAACTGATATTTATTAATTTAACATAAGTGGCCCAGCAAGACTTGAAAGGTGTTGCTGTCATCTAGTGTTCATAAATGGAACATTCCCAAGATCATTTTTTCCTATAAGATTTGAAAGAGCACATGTGAACACAAACTGTTTTATGACACATTTTATTTAAAAAAAAACAAAAAAACAAAAAAAAGACAAAAGCAAAGTCATAATTCTTCTATATCCACAAAACCATCTGGACCAAATTCCCTCCCATCTCACATAGAATTAAAAATATAAAAGTGGAGGAAAATAAACATGATTACAGTGACACTGTTGCTGTATTTATTGTGTGTATGTGAATGATGCCCCTGAGTACTAATCAAACAACATAGCTACCCATTATTTCTAGGCTTTGAAATCCATTTTTGAGGCTATAAAAGGAGCAAAATATCCAAGACCAGGCAGAATAGGTGACAAGACAGATTCAAATAGGGGCAGCACAAATTCATATACATTAGACAAAACCATGCAAAACAAAAACCTACTTGTCATTTACAACAATACAGTGAACTCCCTCTTGCAATATACCATACAACTGTACACAGTTGTTGCAAGACACATGCAAGAAAAGGGAAGAAACATTTTACACTTTTCTAACATCAGACAACAACTGCACAAATAAACCATCTCTGAACATCTCAGAATGTTAAATACTCAAAGTTTTTCTTATGGAATTATGGCAGGTGTGTTCACTAGCATAAAATGAGTCCGTTTTGGAGATTTTGGTTCAAAAACAATAAAACAAACAAGTATTTAATGAATGCAAACGAACCTGACAGAACTCGTAACGATAGCCAAATTCATGAACAGAAGTGAGCAACAGGAACACCAAAGCTGCCATCAAACATTTGTCTTGATTTGTTGATTGGATTTTACAGCATAATCTAACGTTTTTTAGCATTACTGTATGGATAAATTTCAATCAGCTCAGGGCATAACACAACATGTTTCATGTGTCAATGCAGAATGTGACCAGAATCCTTTAAAAGAAGCGCATGAAGGCAGGGATTGGTTAGCGCAAACACAGACAGAGGATAGTGAAAGAGGGGAAGAACATTTTCCACCCCAACTCCTTCAAACACAGCAGTCCTAACAGATTATCTATTTGATCCAGATGGTTTTTCTGCTTCCCTTTGAGGTGACAGCAAAAGGAAACAGAGGAAATACATGTCATACATACAAAATTATGATAAAAATAAAGAGCATGAAAAATAAATGTCTAGTCATTCCGACAGCCACCGGTCTGTTCCTGATACACCTCGATCACATCCTCATCTTCCATTCCCAGCTGAAAGACAGACAGAGAGACAAAAATGGTGAGCAGGAGCATGACTGATTCGACTCTTTCTGCTCTTGTGCAAGTTTTCAGCAGCTGTGGTTGTGGCCAGCTGGTCAATACTACTGTAATCTTGTAGCAACTTTAAGAATAATAAAAAAAAAGTGTTTTCATTCAGTCACAGAACAGAAATGAGCTACTTTTAAAGTGACCCTATTATGCTTTTTCTGATATTACCTTTCATGCATTATGTAATATAGCTGTTTGTGAATGTAAAAGGTCTGCAAAGTCTCAAAGATCAAAGTGCACAATAAATCAAGTTATTGTCTCAAAAAAGAAAGAACCAATTCTGAACTGCTAAAACGAGTTCTCAGAAATTCCAGTCTTACTTCCTGCACAAACACACATAGGTTATAAAAAATTTGCATAATGCCAGACTAAGGTCTTCATTGGCTGCCTGCGAACAACATCTACTTTGACCCTCAAACACTGTAGTTGTAGCTGAGGCCTTGGAGAGTTTGGTTTGTGTTGTCGACATGTCGAGAAGACGCTGCTTTCTGCGCTTTGAAAGCAAATCCACTTTGTATGCACTTCCAAAGGATGAAGGCTCGGGCTCGAATTGATATGGTAAAACCGAAGCCATCGTTACTGTTCGTTTCACTGTATACAAATGCTGAAAACCACAACAGACTGGGCCATCTGACCAATCAGAGCAGAGCAGGCTCTAGGAAAGGAGAGGTTTGGAGAGACCGAGCCTGCGTCTCAATGTGCATACTATCCATCCTAAATAGTATGTAACATTAGTAATATTCAATACTATTTAGGGTGGATAGTATGCACATTGGGATGCAGGGCGAATCTTTTATTGAAGAGTTTTAGACACTGACAAATGAGGTGATGCTGCAATGTATATTATGAGAAAATTAAAGTGCTTTTTGACCTTGGATGCATGTAAACGTGTTGTAGAAGACCTGCAAAAAACATCATGGACCTTTAAAATAGCATAATATGGGCACTTTAAATAAAGTCTAAAAATCAGAATTAGATCAATTAGAAAAGGATTTATGTAAACACCTCAGTGAGGAAAAAACTATATTTCAAGACCAAGATTTTATATCGGACACCATGTGTCCTCATTGCAAATAAACCCTTATTTATTGAACCCTTATATATATTATGAACCCTGTCCATGTCAGCATCTGCATAATTTGGCCAGCTTGATGGATGATTTATGCCAAAATACCACAGATTTCGATTGGATACATGGACTTTGTCATCAAAAACACAAGAGATTTTTCTTTTCTCTTTAACTTGTTGCAGTTTTACTCATAGAAGTGTGTAGTGTACCTCTTTGGGGGTCTGGTTGTCTGCAATTCTCTGTCCCTCAAAAAGAAACCTTAGAGAGTTCATGGGTACACCCTGCAAAAATGTGAAACAAACCATGTCAAAACAGGAAATTACACCATCAAGAGGCTGAACAAAATGAATAATATTTTTCTAATGTCTAAATTTTTACCAGCAAAAACAACCACTAGCCATGTATATATTTCATGTCTACTGCAGTGCAGCTCTGATATAGACATACAGTATCGTTAAAAAGTTGATGTCAGTGAGATATTTTTAAAGAAATTAATATTTTTATTCAGCAAGGATGCATTAAATTGATCAAAAGTAAAAGTAAATACTTTTACAGTTACAAAAGATTTCCATTTCAAATAAATGCTGTTCTTTTGAACTTTCTATTCATTAAAAAATCTTGAGTAAAAAATGTATCAGCCTCCACAAAAATATTAAGCAGCAAAAAAAGAAAAAAAATTCTTATTATTGAGCACCATATTAGAAAGATCACATGACATTGAAGACTGGCTGGTAAAAATTCAGCTTTACCATCACAGGAATTACATTTAAAAAACATTTAGAAAATAGGTTTTTAAAAATGTAATAATATTTCACAATATTGCAGTTTTTACTGTGTTTTTGATCAAATAAATGTAGCCTTTGTTAGCAAAAGAGACTTCTTTTAAAACCCCAAACTTTTGAACGGTAGTGCAGATAAATATTTATAAAATTATAGCAAAAGGTGTAATACTGATGACTCACCTGTCTCTGACTGTAGGATTCCTTCAGCTTCTTTAAATGTGTCGTCATCTTCACTTTGAAGTGAATTTCACTGTTGTCCTGCAAAATGAAATGAAATCACAAAATTGTGCTTACTTCTTTGCAGATGAGTGATAATAAAATGTAATCATAAGACAGCAGTATATGCATATATATATATATATATGCATATAGACAGCAGCCCTTGTCAGCTTGGACAGTACTGGGTTTAGATGACTTAATATTACCAAAATGTGACCTGATAACCTGAATTGCCTAAAAAAAAGTGCCTCTATTTACCTGACCGATCACTTTCAGTTTAATATATTCTCCATCCTTCTTCTCGCCTCCATCACTTGAGGGCTTGGTCTCCTGTTTAAGCAAAATGAGAGTAATTAGATTTTGCATGACATGTTTAGTATCCTATGAATCTAATAATTATTCATTGATATGTTATTCCTAGATAGATCTCATTTTATTTTGTTAAATCAGTGCAGAACAACATTGTCAGCCTGATGCAGTTTGTTTGTTCAGTACTTCATTGACATCTACAGTAAAGAAACTGCTTTACAGTAAAGCATCACGGACTGATAATGCGCCCACAAAACAAAAAGCAACATGTTACACAACTTTTCCTAATTAACATATCTAAAATGAATTAATAAATTCAAATGTTCAGCATGGTCCCTCAGCTCAAGCCTTCATGAACTTTGCTTCAGGGCCCAGAGCAGCTAACTAGCACCCTGGCTAAGTGAAAGATTTGAGAAAGAAATGAGTCTCTTTTTCAAGTTCACAAACACAGTTAATGGGACTAACGTACGAAATTTCAGAACCAAAGACAATATACGGGTTAAAACACAACAGCTGTTTAAACAGCAAGACTTTCCCATCCATAACCAGTTAGCTAGCTGTGGAAACAGACAGGCTAAAAGATGGGCCCTCTTATTTTCATTTTCTACAAGTCCGTCTTTCTCTTCTGCTCTCACAAACAAGCTCGATTCTATAACACAGGTTTGAACTCACCGTATCTGACATGATATTCCGCAATGTACAGCCCTTCTTTGGAGCAAGATCGCTTGATTTAAATAATGAAGTAAAATGTGAGGTTTTGCTACCAACAGACTCACAACACAGCGCCGTTTACGTCATTGGAAAGAGGCGGGACTTCCTCTGGTTCGTTGACCCAAACAGTGTTGTTTTTCTCATCATGCTCTTTCTGATTGGTTCCATTCGCGCTCGTCTTGAATATTATTGGATACTTCGGTGAAACGTGTGGAGGCATGTACTGTGCCAAAGCAGATTGATTTTATCCATTTTTACAAAAAGATTCAAAATATTTATGAGAGATTAAAATAATACATAAACAATGTTAATCAATTTTTTTTTATGTTAGACTGTGAATATTCAACATTAACCAAAAATAATGAATAGATAATATAAGCACACGAAGCTGAAAATATAAAACTGAACAGTAAGGAGCTAGTGTTTTAACTGCATAAAATGCACACGTGGTCCTGTGAATTACAATTACAAGAACATGAGAAGTTGAACAGACGGTAATGCACATGCGCACACTCGGATGGTATCACTGCGCATGCCCACACTGTCCCCATGTGCACCTCGTGGTGAAGAGCGACTCCTTGTAGCGGAAGGCGCTCAATGTGGAGAGCGCAGCGTTAAACTTCATTTAGAGCAAGAAAAATTATTTCACAATGTTAGTGTTATTTGAAACCGCCGCCGGCTATGCCATTTTCAAGGTAAGCATATTTATTATGTTGAGAAAATTTATATCGTGACTTTTATTTGCAGTTGTAGTCGTTACTGTTAGCTAGCCGGCGTAGTTAGCAGTGATATCAGACCAAAGAGTTTCGGAGAGCCTGAAGTTAAATATTCTAACTATTTTCGTGAATGCGTGTACTATCTCTCTTTGTAACGCTCTACATAACCAATCTGTGAAGCGAGGTCAGTCAGTTACTGTTCAGCGCGTGTCATGTGGCCTGCATGCAGAACAGCCACGTTGTGTCTTAATGACTGCTAATGAGAGATCTTCACTGTCTGTTCGTCGCTTTGAGACGGTTTTCAAATCAACAAGTAGTGCAAAACGTTATAAGTCGCCGAAGAATGCTGCTGTACATGGATAAACGACTTTTAGGAACTATTTAGAGTTAAATGTGGCATGTCACTAATGTGTCCACATGGTCTCTCATGTCGAGCACGTTAGGGTTTGAGTGATTTTAGGCATCTCAATCGTGACAGATAGATGGTGTTTGTACATTTTAATCATCAGTTGTGAGAAAAAAACACTCTTCTTTTTTGCAGGTCCTGGATGAACAGAAACTCCAGCAGGTGGACAGCCTGTGGAAGGAGTTTGAGACACCAGAAAAAGCTAACAAAGTGTGAGTATTTTTTTGTGAATATAATTTTCCCACGTTGTTTTGTTTCAGAAATGCCTTTGATGATAAAGTATTTGTTTATGGCAGAACCACAAATCTTATTTATTCCCACTTTAATGGGAAACCTGGAAATAATCAGGGAACTTTAAAATGGTGGAAAGGACTGAAAGTCTTTGGCATTAATAAAAATGATCAGTCAAAGAAATATGTAGTGAAATATATTTTTTGTTGCGTTTAGAATAAAGGGTTAGTTCACCCAAAAATGAAAATAATGTCTTTTATTACTCACCCTCGTGCTGTTTCACACCCGTAAGACCTTCGTTCATCTTCGGAACACAGATTAAGATATTTTTGGTTGAAATCCGATGGTTCAGTGAGGCCTGCATAGCCAGCAATGACATTTCCCTTTCTCAAGATCCATTAATGTACTAAAAACATATTTAAATCAGTTCATGTGAGTACAGTGGTTCAATATTAATATTATAAAGCGACGAGAATATTTTTGGTATGCCAAAAAAACAAAATAACGACTGATATAGTGATGCCGATTTCAAAACACTGCTTCAGGAAGCATCGGAGCGTTATAAATCTTTTGTCGAATCATGATTCGGATCACGTGTCAAACTGCTGAAATCATGTGACTTTGGCGCTCCGAATCGCTGATTCGACACAAAAGATTCATAACGCTCCGACGCTTCCTGAAGCAGTGTTTTGAAATCGGCCATCACTATATCGGTCGTTATTTTGTCGCACAAAAAATATTCTTATAGCTTTATAATATTAATATTGAATCATTGTACTCACATGAACTGATTTAAAAATGTTTTTAGTACATTTATGGATCTTGAGAGGAAATGTTATTGCTGCCTATGCAGGCCTCACTGAGCCATCGGATTTCAACCAAAAATATCTTAATTTGTGTTCCGAAGATGAACGAAGATCTTACGGGTGTGAAACAGCATGAGGGTGAGTAATAAATGGCATTATTTTCATTTTTGGATGAACTAACCCTTTAAGATATATTATTGGACATGGTTTATTTTAAATGTATTTGACCTCTTTATTTATTAACCACAAATTGGGAATCTCACTGCATTTCCTTGGTTGAAAGGTGTGGGAAGTGTAATCGATCACTGTATCCCAGTCTTTGAATGTTTCAAAGGTTTCATTCAGTAACAACCGTTTTTTTTTGTTTTTTTCAGTGTAAAACTGAAGCACTTTGAGAAGTTCCAAGATACAACAGAGGCTCTTGCAGGTAACTATGCTGAACTGAAACATTGACACCTGTAGTCCTCAATCTTTGTTTGAAAAGCAGTTTAAATGTCCTTCAGCTGTGTGTCTATGATGTATCTGTATATCTGAATAAAGCATGAGGTTAACAAACAGTTATTCGTCACTACCACTGAGACCACAGATTTCCTTTTATTTATCTGAATCTAAATATAAGATTGAAAATGAAAGGCAAAATGAATATAAGAGAAACTCTCATTCAAAACTCTTCTTTTTCTCATGTCACTATCAGCGGCCACAGCGATGGTGGAGGGGAAATTGGGCAAAAGTCTGAAAAAAGTTCTCAAGAAAGTTGTGGCCAAAGAGGCACATGAGCAGCTGGCAATCACCGATGCTAAACTAGGAGGAGTGATTAAGGTAAATGGCGGGTTTTCTGAAATTTGGGGGAAAATATCAGTACATTTCAGTGCAGTTTTAAAACCACTTTAAATCAGCTCAGCTATATTAAATCTGATATTTGCACTATGAAACACTACAAGCTGTGATGATGATGACCGTTGTGTCATGTTGCTGAAAAATCATGAGGCTTTTTTGTCACTACCTCATCTGAGCTTGTTTATACCTGGAAAAATCACTTGGGTTTTTTTTTAAGGCTAGTAATGCAGAGATTGTAGGTTTGGTTGCATGAAGGTCAATATTGTATTCTGCTGTTGGTGTGCTTTAAGTTTCTTTAGAAAGAAATGGCTGCTTTAATTGAGACTCTTTGTCGCCCCCTACAGGAGAAGCTGAACCTGAGCTGTGTGCACAGCCCTGCTGTGGCGGAGCTCATGAGGGGCATCAGAAACCAGATGGAGGGGCTTATCACAGGTCTTCCTGCCAGAGAGATCAGTGCCATGTCTCTTGGTTTGGCCCACAGGTTAGTTTACAGTTGAAAGTCAATGATAAATCTCAAAATTGAAACCATTCTTTGTTCACGTCAATGATTATTTCTTGCTGACCGACTCCTGTGAGGATATTAATCAGCATTCGTCACTACCACTGAGACATTGAGCAGATATTCACATCAATCTTAACATGCATGCTTTTGTACAGCAGTTGATTAGTTTGTATTTGATCTTTCCTCAGTCTTTCACGTTACAAGCTGAAGTTCAGCCCAGACAAGGTGGACACCATGATTGTTCAAGCCATTTGTAAGGAATACTTTCATTTATGTATTTATACATGTGTGAGCCCATATAGATGGGAAGTTTCTTAAACAGCTGTACCCCTGGTTCACTCTCTTATCCTGCCATATTCTGCCATCTGTCTGCAGCTCTTCTGGATGATCTGGATAAGGAGCTCAATAACTACATCATGCGCTGCAGGGAATGGTACGGCTGGCACTTCCCAGAGATTGGCAAGATTGTCACAGATAACCTGGTGTACTGCAAGACTGTCCGCAAGATTGGTTAGTACATACTCGTAAGCAATTTATAAGGATGTCTAGATTACAACTTAGATGCTTTTGCCTTTAGTTGGAAAGAGAAACTTTATTTCAGTTTTCCTATTGAACAGTGATATACACTGAGGTCTAAAAGTCTTAGGCCCTCTTTACATCTAGTATTAAGATGCGTTTTGGTCGATCGGATCACAGGTAGACGAGGGAGACACACACTTGTTTAGACCTGGTGTTTTAATCCGTCTCGTCTACTTTCGACCATTTCTGTCATGAAGGGGAGTGTCTATGGGTGGGTAAATGAATGGGCCTTTTCAGATCTTTCGATCTAATGGACAAAATAAGCTTGCACAGTTTACATATGAACGTGACTAGACAAGGTCAATACATTTTACAACCCGTTTACACCTGTATTTAGCGTCGTCTACTTGTGATCCGGTCGACCAAAACCCATCTTAATACCAGGTGTAAACAGGGCCATAGATAAATGGAAAACAAACCTAGAAATAAACAGGTTATATAAATGTAAAAGAATAAATTTGTATGAAATTTAAAGTGTTGTAGAACTTTTTATTTTTATTTTTACTTTTTTACTTATTAAATATATTAAAAATTAAGATTTCAAATGTAAAATTTCAAAAGTCGGCATGAAAAAGTTGCGTTTCCTTCCCGTTTTTGAGGTATATCCAAGTAAAATGGCTTCTCGATCAAGAAAACGTAGGGTGGGATTTTGTCCATTGGGATCTGATAGATGGTTGTGGTTTATTGGTTGATCCAGTGTGAGTGAGCGAGGGGGAGGTTATTTAGAATAAAGATTGAGCACAAGTGAATTAAAAAAATTATGATTTATAAAACTGCAGTATTCCATGAAAAAAAAAAAACAACAATTGTCCATTTTGATTTCATGGTGACTTTAACTGTTTTTCATATTTTCACTGTATAGGTGATCGCACAAATGTGGCAACAACAGACTTGTCTGATATTCTGCCAGAGGAGATTGAGGCAGAGGTTAAACTAGCTGCAGAGATCTCCATGGGAACGGAGGTGTCCGAGGAGGACATCGCCAACATCATGCACCTGTGTGACCAGGTTTGTTGAACATAAAAACCAAGTTTAGTTTAAATAGTTTGGCACCTTGTTGCTTTAATTGGTTTACAGGATTAGTTCCGTTGTTAACTGGAAAGGAATTCTCATCCTTTAACGAAACTGGTCACCAAACTGGAACTGGTCAAGTGTATTGATGAATTTTTCTCCCTCCACCTCTAGGTGATAGAAATATCAGAGTATCGCACACAGCTGTATGATTATCTGAAGAATCGTATGATGGCAATTGCACCCAACCTAACTGTCATGGTGGGAGAATTAGTGGGAGCCCGTCTCATATCCCATGCAGGTGAGCACTAATTGGTCTGTAACCTGATGCAACCAGTCGCATGAAAAGATGAAATGCTGAACAAAACATTTGACTGTTACTATGATTGAACTATTTAGTTTTTTGATAATCTGCAGATTATTTCTTCTATTAACTGGATGAAAAGTTTAAAAATTTATTAAAATAATGTTACAGTTTGAAGTGCACTTCGGCAATAATCTATCTCCTGAGTGTCTTTTTTAAAAAGAGACCAACCTTAGTCTGTATTCAAAAGCATTCATGATTTACAATCATTTAAGTTCAGATCTGTGCTTAAAAAAGGGGGGGTGATAGTTAACAGTTTAAGTTACTTGTGATTAAACCTCTACAGTGTCTAATATTGCATGTTGTTTTTCTTAAACTTGATTTGTGTGACTCATCAGGATCCCTGCTGAACTTGGCCAAGCACCCTGCGTCCACCGTGCAGATTCTAGGGGCAGAGAAAGCTCTGTTCCGTGCCCTGAAAACCCGTCGGGATACCCCCAAATATGGTCTCATCTACCACGCCTCTCTGGTGGGGCAGACCACAGCCAAGAATAAGGGTAAAATCTCCAGAATGCTGGCCGCTAAAACGTCCCTTGCCATCCGTTACGACGCCCTGGGGGAAGACACCAATTCAGAAATGGGAGTGGAAAACAGAGCCAAGCTGGAAGCCCGATTACGCTACCTGGAGGAGAAAGGGGTTAGTTGATATGGGGTACATTTTATCTTTGATCATGTGTCACAAGCAGTGATGAAGAAGACTTCATGTCACAGTCCTGAAAATACCATGTGGGTCATTAAGTCACTATCTCTTCTGAGCTTGGTTTTTTTTGCTCTTTATATGTAGTTCTTTTATACAGCACTCTACTGAAGTGAAGCAACGCTTTCAGAGTGTGTGTTTGCATTTGCATTCAGAATGATAAATCCTTGATAAATAGTTGTCTATTTTCTGACCTAGATCAGACGCATCAGCGGGTCAGGCAAGGCTCTGGCAAGGGCTGATAAATATCAACACAAGAGGTGAGTTTTTCCTTATCCACATTGTTTTGGGTCAGTAAGATTATTATTATTATATATATATATTTTTTTTTAAAAAAGAATGCAATAAGTTGATAGTTGCTTTAAAGACTTGCATTGTTACAAAAAATTCTATATTAAAATAATTGCTGCCCCCCTCCTTTCCCTTGATTTACGTCTCTTCTTTTTTACTTCCTGCCAGTGATGTAAAGGTATACGACCCATCTGGCGACTCAACACTCCCTTCTGTCTCGAAGAAGAGGAAGATTGAAGAGGTAGAGGAGGGTGATGAGGAGGAGAAGCCCGCAGAGGCTAAAGCCAAGAAAGTAAAGCGGGATGCCCCTGCAGAAGGTAAACATCCATACAGCAGAACATTGAGCTGACTGGTGCTGCTGACACTTGTTAAATGCAAATGAAACTTAAATGAATATTAATCACAGGAGAAGCAGAGACACCAAAGAAGAAGAAGAAAAAGGAGAAGAAAGCGGAGGAGGAGACAGCGGCTGGCCCATCAGAGGAGGTGAGAGGGGTGGAATGATAAATTCTTCTCTGGTTGACGGTGCATTTAATTCTGAGTCATTAATATTCCAACGTGGGATCTTTTTTATATATATATATATAATATAAATTCAAGTTCAGCTTATCTAGGGACTGAATTTTACTTATGTGTGTTAAGTAGATCTCGCAGTTTTTACATGTTGGCTGCTTTTACTTTATAGACAACAAAAAAGAAAAAGGAAAAGAAACGAGCAGCTGAGGAGGAGCTGAAGGAAGAGACTGAGGAAACGGCAGTCAGTCCAGTAGAAGAGGTACGAGCCGTGATGCTTAAATACATTCATGTTTTATTTGAAGTCCTAAAATGCCTTTTTTTTTTTTTTTTTTTTT
>RJVU01051519.1:4662350-4709108 GCA_003731715.1 Anabarilius grahami | reverse complement strand
CTTAAGGCCGCTATCGAAGCATCCTGGGCCTCCATAACACCTCAGCAGTGCCACAGGCTGATTGCCTCCATGCCACGCCGCATTGAAGCAGTCATTTCTGCAAAAGGATTCCCGACCAAGTATTGAATGCATAACTGAAAATTATTTGAAGGTTGACTTTTTTTGTATTAAAAACACTTTTCTTTTATTGGTCGGATGAAATATGCTAATTTTTTGAGATAGGAATTTTGGGTTTTCATGAGCTGTATGCCAAAATCATCAGTATTAAAACAATAAAAGACCTGAAATATTTCAGTTGGTGTGCAATGAATCTAAAATATATGAAAGTTTAATTTTTATCATTACATTATGGAAAATAATGAACTTTATCACAATATGCTCATTTTTTTAGAAGGACCTGTATGTGAGATTAAGTAGTAGTTCACCTGAAAATGAAAATTCTTTCAGCGTTTCCTCGCCCTCATGCCGTTCTAACACGTACGACTTCTGTTTGTCTTTGGAACTCTCTCATCATTTGTATCCATGCAAACAAATATTTTCACGCTTTAATATGTACAAAAATACATTGTAAAATAATCTGTATCTAATCCAATCCTTTTCCAAGCTGTGTTTAAAGCCACAATATGTAATTTTTCACCACTAGAGGTCGCATATTCAAAACAAAGGCGTAGCTTGATGATGCCGAGATTGAGCGCGGAATCATGGGAGTTGACGTCTTCAGCTCACAGCCAGGGGAAAAAAAATCCGATGGGACTCATGGACTCATGGGGCAGAAATCATGTTCATGGATGAGATTATTAATGTTACTGTAGCATGAAGCAGAGCAGGGCGAGTGCTGTGAGAGCTGAACGAGGCCGCTGGAGCGATTGCTAATGAGAGACGAGCGCGACACACGCCTCGAGAGCAGCAAAACTTTTATTATGCCACATTCGTCGCTTCCGCTTCTTTCAGTCAAGCGTATGAGGGGTAACGCAGCGCTGTTTATCATATTAGATACATTTGAGTGTGTTGAAAATTATGTTATAAAGTTACTCTGTGTGTTCGCTCGGCGGCCGCTATGACCTACTTGTTGCACACTGCAGTAAGATGGATCGATATTAGAATATCATAATAATATAATCAAGAAAATGAGATTAAAACAAAAAAACTAAACATGTTGAGCTATATAACAATGATCTTGATTCTACAAAATAAAAATCAAGAGTAACGCAGGTATGATGTCATTGATAGGCAACGCACAGACATGCTCCGTGTCCTGGTTAAAATTGCTTATTTCTCTGGATTTAAACATTCTTGGAAACATCTGGGATAATGCAAGTACACAAGTCAACAAAATATATAAAGTTGTTCTAGTGGTTTTTGGATATTTTAATCCAAAAATCTTACATATTGTGCCTTGAAAGTGCTATGAAAGTGAAAACAGCTAATCTGTTCAACATGCAAAAACATGTTTGTTCTATGTTTACATGCTCATCTGTGTTGTATGTGTGTGTGTTTACAGGAAGAAGTGGTGGAAATAGAATATGTAGAGAAGCTCACAGCCCCACAGCCAGAGGAGTGTATCATGCATGATGACTGGATCAGCTCGGTGGAGGCTGATTCTGAATGGTGCGCTTCATGCAGAACATTCTAAACAGAAGTCAAAAATCGATTTGCTGAGAAAGTTTTATGGCTGATCTATTAAAGTCGGTTCTCTGCTTTGTGCCCAGGATCCTCACAGGCTCTTATGATAAGACTGCACGGATTTGGTCAATGGAAGGGAAGGCTGTGATGACTGTGGCTGGACACACTGATGTTGTGAAGGATGTAGCTTGGGTGAAGAGAGGTTAGAAACGTATAAGAGCATTTATTTGATAGATTACCAGTATGAGATGCCTAATGTGTACTTATGTGTGAATCTGAATAAAAAATTAAGAGAACTAATGATGTATGAGGTTTCTGAATTGGTTTGCTTGATGGTTCTGTGGGTTTTAGATGGTCTGAGCTCTTTGCTCCTGACGGCATCTCTTGATCAAACAATCATGTTGTGGGAGTGGAATTCCGAACGGAACAAAGTGAAGGCCCGACACTGTTGCCGTGGACATGCAGGAAGTGTAGACGCAGTTGCCGTTGACCCCTCTAGGACAAAGGTTTGTGTGTGTTTGCTAGATTTTCTGTCTGTTTGTCTTCACTATATGATGTACTAGAAGTTTTAGATTTTTAAGATTTTTCTAAATAAATACTTTCATTCACCATGGATACATTAAATTAATCAAAAGAGTCATTGAAGACATTTCATAATGTTACAAAAGATTTCAGTTTCAAATAAATTGGTTTCTACAAAAATATTATGCAGCACAACTGTTTTTGACATTGATAATAATAAAGAAATGTTTCTTGAGCACCAAAACAGCATATTAAAATGATTTCGAAAGGATCATGTGACATTGAAGACTGAACTGAAAATTCAGCTTTGCATCACAATAATAAATTACTTTTTAAAACAGAAAACTGTAAATTAATGCTATTTCATAGTATTACTGTTTTTACTGTATCTGATCAAATAAACAGCCTACATGAGATAAAAACATTAAAAAATTCCTTATCAACCCAAAAATTTTAAGCAGTAGTGTGTGTATATATATTTTTTTATTCATAATAATAATAATAATAACAACAACAGTAGTTGTACTGCTCCAAGTCTTTAGAATACCTTACCTCAAGATATACGTAATAGTTCTAGTCTTTCAATTTTTAAATCACATCTTAAAACTCATTTTTTTTAGATTAGGTTATTCTGAATGATTGACATAGCTTTTGTGTATTCTTGTAATTATTATTTATTGTTCATGTATTTTATTATTTGTAAGGTGTCCTTGAGTGTCTTGAAAGGCGCTTATAAATAAAAATAAAATGAATGATTAATAATAATAATATTTGCACCAAAAAATTAATTTGATTTGCTAGTCATGTCTGTCTCGTGTTTTTTTCCTCTTCAGTTTTGCAGTGGCTCATGGGACAAAATGCTGAAGATATGGTCAGCAGGTATGTTTTTTTTTTTTTAATAGAAACTTTTCTGTGAAAACTAATTCAGAAGGCCAAGGAAAAACGTCCACCATCAAAAAAGGAAAACAATGAAAGGGTCTCTTGCAATACATTTATAAAAACTGGCTTCTATTGTTGTTCTCAGTGCCAACAGAAGAAGAGGATGAAATAGAGGAACCCAACAGGCCACGCAAAAAACAGAAAACGGAGCAGATGGGGCTCACCCGGGTGAGGATCTATGCATGTTCTTGACTCAAAGACTCTTGCTATCAGGTTTGCAGTTTCATAAATTCTTCTTGTTCTGCTCTAGACTCCCCTCATGACTTTTTCTGGCCATAATGAGGCAGTGTCCTCAGTGCTCTGGATGGATGCAGAAGAACTGTGCAGTGCATCATGGGATCATACCATCCGTCTATGGGATGCAGAGACTGGCGGGCAGAAGAGTACGCTAGTGAGTGGCACCAGTTCTTCGGAAAAGAGTAGTAATAGATAAGGTTGAGAGTCAAGAATTTTGCACCACTTGTGTCAAGCGTATTCAGACATGATTCCCAAACACTCCCCCTTCTGCCATTGGTTGAACAAATGAAATGATCTTAAAGGGTTAGTTCACCCAAAAATGAAAATTTTGTCATTAATCACTCACCCTCATGTCGTTCCAAACCCGTAAGATTTTCGTTCATCTTGGGAGCACAAATGAAGATCTTTTTGATGAAATCATTCATGTTTGGTTGAGCTTCTGTTTGTTCACTGATCAATATTTATATGTGAGTAAAAATCCTAAATTAAATCTCTTCATCATATAAAGTGTTCAAGTCTCTTCAGAAAATTTGGACTGAACCATTTGATTCATATGGATTAGTTTTCCGTTATCTCTTTATGAACTTTTTGAAGCGTCAAAGTTCCAGTTTCATTTATGCAGGAGTCAGAAAGCTCTCAGATTTCATCAAAAAGATCTTCATTTGTGTTTTTAAGATGAATGAAAGCCTTACGGGTTTGTAATGACATGAGGGTGAGTAATAAATGACAGAATTTTCATTTTTGGGAGAACTAACCAAGTTGGGGTCAAGAGAAAGTATTTTAAGAAATGAAAAATAAACACATAAGGGCCGCTGAATTCTCAGACTGATGTTCTTGCATTGCAGATGGGCAGTAAGGTTTTCAACTGTATCTCATACTCTCCACTGTGTCGCCGTCTGGCCTCGGGCAGCACCGACAGACATGTGCGTCTATGGGACCCAAGATCTAAAGGTGACTCAGAGATTCCACATAATGATGCCCTCTCAAACTAACAGATATTTTCATTGCTCATCTCACTTTTTTTCTTCCAGATGGCTCTCTAGTTCTCTTGTCACTGACGTCCCATAATGGTTGGGTGACGGCTGTCAGGTGGTCTCCATCTCAGGAGCATCAGCTGGTGTCAGGATCTCTAGATAATGTGGTCAAACTGTGGGATACCAGGAGGTGTGTGTCTCACAGATACATTATACCCCAACACCTTCCTGTTCCTGCATGTCTGTCCCTAACAGTGTTGGTTTCTTCTTTACAGTTGCAAAGCTCCACTGTATGATCTTGCTGCCCATGAAGACAAAGTACTGTGTGCTGACTGGACAGAGAATGGGGTACGACAAACCATTTAAATATTTGTCTGTATTTTACTAGCACTGTTAAATATCCCAAGAAATCAAAATGGGAGGTTTGTGGCTTTTAAAGTCACCATGAAATCAAAATTGACAATTCTTCTTTTATATGGAATATTATAAATGATTTATCCATGCGCATCATTATTTTTTTTTATTCATGTGGCCTCGTAATCTTTAATCAGAATAACTTCCCCTCCCTCTTGCAACGACTTCTCTGATGACATGTTTTTTGGAGCAAGGGCAGGTCAACCTGTCACTCACATGAGATCACCGCAATCGCAAACCACAACCATCCAATCGATTCCCAGACAAAATCAAGTCCCGCCCTACATTTTACTCAGATATACATCACAATAGGAAAGAAAAACACTGTATTTATCTATGCTTTTTGTCACTGTTTACACATATTTGTGTTTATAATAAATAAAATAAAACCTGGGGGGAAAAAACAATAAGAAAGAAAAGACTATCGTAACTTCTGTTTCATTCTTACTTTAAGGCCTGTTCCCACCAAGATGAATAATTGGTGTGAAGATTTGATGACCATTTGTGATAAACATTTTAATATGTCTGTTTAGACTGACACGAACATTCCATCTGCATCAACTCGGTGGATTTGTTTATGGACGGGTGTTCTAATCTTTTTTCCATCGTACTGCGAAGAAAACTGGCTAACCATTAAGATTCATGCTTTAGGTCACATGCTGAGAGCTGCTGCTGTTACATAAAACTATGAACTGGGGGGTGCGCATGAACAGAGGATCTTGCTAAGTGTCTAAATTAATAACTGATGAAGAATCTGGAATGGCTCTCGTCTCTGTACTCTTGAATATTGGGTTTTCCATAAATGCTATCGCTAATACTAAAATCTGAATGACTGTTTGAAAACACAAAGTTGTGCAGCGTTGCTTTGTGTACCGTTGTAACCGGGGTAACCGCTATATTTCTACTTTTCTGTAAACGCCACCTACTGTAAGAAAGGTGCATTTGTATACTCATTCAGCCTGTTTGCCATTTTTTAAAAGGGTGGTTGATTATGATTTCACTTTTTTAACTTTAGTTAGTGTGTAATGTTGCTCTTAGAGCATAAACAACATCTGCACAGTTACGACGCTCAAAGTTCAATGCAATGGCACATGCTAGTCGATGAGTTGAATCAACTCCACAGCAACTACATAAATGTATCCACTAACCATTCAGAAACGTCCAGTTTCATTCTAAAAGTTGTAACTTCTTCCTGAGTCTCTCCATCAGTGTTCGGTTTGAACAATGTAAGACTGAACACCGTTACTGACAATCGTAATTTTGTCTGCGTGAGATTCTCCAGCTTTGTTGTTGTTGAGCAACTGAAGCGTGAGCTGTTAAAGCTCTGCCCTCTTCTGGAAATGGGGCCAGGAGCAGCAGCTCATTTCCATTTTAAATGGACACACACAAAAACGGCATGTTTTTGCTCACAACCAAATAGGGGCAAATTTTACAAGCTATTAACTCTTATGCTAGCATAGTCGCAAATAATTTGTAGGGTTTGTGTAAATTAACATATTTTTTCAATTGTTTATGAATGAGATCCCAGTAATGTATTCATTTTGAAAATGTTTTCATTGCTTTTACCCATTGTAGAAGATGTGGTGGGCAGTGGTTCTTACCCAGGGTGCCGGGGTCCACTAGGGGACCTCTTCAAACTTCCAGAGGGCCCCAATAAGTCTTAAAACTGTTTTAATTTAAAAATTATATTAGCAATCTTAAAGGTCCTCTAAGCGATCCTGGGTGGAGTAACTTCCTGTTGACGTTCGAAGTGTTGTCAAACAAAACAGAGGCTAGCTAGACCCTCCCTCCTCCTCCTCCTCCTCTCCCTCCCCTCTGTGCTTCCTGAAACAATCATGAACGCTCATTTAAAATGTAAGTAGCTTGCGTTTTGACGCTGCTTGTCGGTTATTGGCTGGAGCATGTTTATTATGTTTCGTGGTCCAGGCTGCACCAGTTTGATTTTGTTGCTGTTTTTGGAGCTTGTGGCGACTACAGAGACCGCGTTTTTTTTACAGTGTGTTCAGGGGACAGGCAGCTAGCGGATAGTGAGGAGATGTTTGCTGTATGTGACAAAAAATGTTTTGGCCTAAAAACGCGTGACATCGCTTAGAGCGCCTTTAATTAAAATACTAAAATCTCTAAAAAAAAAAAATAAAGATCTACATTAAACTGAAATATTTGAGTTTATTTGTTTTTGTTACAACAGAAGTACCAGAGGTACATATCAGCTTAGATAGGAGGGCCTTCGGACAAAGTGGGGGCCTTGAAGAACCACTGGTCTAGGGTGTTTTTATGGCTTTAAGGATATGAGCCTATTCCTGCTTCAATAGGAAATACATCAACATGGGAAAAAACTGCATTTCATACGGTCTTTAACAGTTTAACTTGGGAGACCTTTTAAACTCGGAGGATATTTCTGTGGGTGTTTCACATTTTCTCTTTTCTCTGTCTGCTTTTCTCTCTAGTTGATTTTGAGTGGAGGAGCAGATAACAAACTCTACACATACAGATACTCCGCCTGCGTCTCGGATGCAGGGGCATAGAACAATCTTCTCCGTTGCCAAGACCACAGCATATCCGTCATTTTACTTAAGGATCACCATGGGAACATAAGCAGCTTTGCTTTATAACTTACAAAAATGTTATTCTGGAAACCAGCTACAAACAGAAAAGAAGACCTTACAGCCTTACAAGAGACAAACACATCTGTGTAAATCATGCGTAAAACCATTCTCACATTCGATTCAATGGGGCGATTTATGTATGAATAGTTTTAAGAATGATTTGCACAAATTTGTTCTTCTGTTTCACGAATAAGGCCTATTGTTTCATTCAGTTCTTGAGTAAATTATCCAATTCAGTTCAATTCAATGCAACAATTTACATTGAATGGGTTTACCAGTGATTTACACATAAGTGCTGCTCATGTTTTGTGTAAGGCATAGTCTTATGTTTTTGTTTGCTTTGAAATTGTTTAATCCCGTGATGCTCAATACAGTGTCTGAAACCAGTCATGTGTCTGTTTTTACTGTTTCCTTTCATATAAAACAAATATTGAATGATAAATTTGTGAAATTGTTGGTTAGTTGTGTGAATTGTGAAGTGTTCTGAAGTTTAAATTAGAATTTATGTTCTGAATGCGAGTTCTTCCACACATTACGTCCTGTCATTAAATATTATACTCTTTCAGACAGTGTTGATCTTTGGACTGTATTGTAGTGAAATAAATTCTAAATTACTGTTAAAACGCCGACGCTGTTTTATTTCACTGCAGTTATAATGATATTTAAGTTGTAGTTATTGACATTTTGTGCATTTATACGTTACACGCCGGCAGGTGGCGGTAGGTGTTCGGGAATGGTTTACGTTTCTCGATCCTTTTTTTCCGTAGAGGAAGAGCGGGCTGGACATGGCCGCTTAAACAGTGGCGTCTTAATTAATTCTCTTGCTGTTTTATTATTAAAATGTGTTAAATCATCACTGAATTCACAATTAGGGAGTGTTTAATAGTGCTGACACCATGGGAAAGAAAGATAAAAGTGATCGAGGTAAGATAGGAGACGCCGGTCTTTATAAATGCATGAATTTAATCAACACAGTTTGATAAACCAATACAAGATGTGTGGTTATTGATGTCTACCATGTTTAACTAATGTAGCAGAGAACATTACAGTGGCATGATGGTTAAAAGATAACCATGAGCTCGTTTTTGTTCAAAAGTAATATATAAACACAAATATTTAAATACATGACATTCAGGTGTCAAAAGAAATGACATTTTATTTTACCATAAATGCTGTACACTTGAACTGTATTTCAAAGACAATAGAAGTAAAGTAATCATGAAATTACACATAAAGATCTATTTAAGTGGATCAAAAACACTCTTAAGTTAACTAACTGCATTTAATATAAAACTATAATACATTTTTATATTATTATAGATACCATGCAATTAAGTCAATTCTGTAATAAATACTATTTTTAAAAGTATGATAAAGTGTACTTTTTCACAAAGTTTACAGTGTAGATATTGTTTCTAAATACTATTAACTTAAACTATTACTAAAGACAACTGAACCAGAAAGGTCTTCATGTTCTTTTGGAAATCACAGACAAGGTTTGAACTAAAATCAGATCTTCAATAGCAAGATTGATCACCGATTGATCAAGTGGTTGTTTGTTCACTTTAGATAAGAAGTCCAAGAAACGTTATTATGACGAGGAAGAGGAGGATGAAGAGTTGATAGGCAGTGAGTCTCAGGAGGCCATTCCAGCGGCTGCGGGGAAGCAGGTGGATGAATCCAGCATTAAACTGGATGAATATGGAGCCAAAGACTACAGACTTCAGATGCTTCTCAAGAACGACCATTCTTCACGACCCCTATGGGTGGTAAGACTAACTCCCCATCCCAATGTGCATACTATCCACCCTAAATAGTATTGAATTTGACTAATACTGGATAGTATGCACATTAAGATGCAGGCAAAAGATTCTTGATCAATTTAGCCATTTACAACAGAAGCCCTAAACCATTATCTGTGTGTCTGACTCTTGTAGGCTCCTGATGGTCACATCTTCCTAGAGGCTTTCTCTCCCGTATATAAATACGCTCAGGACTTCCTGGTGGCCATATCAGAGCCGGTGTGCAGACCCACACACGTGCACGAGTACAAGCTGACGGCCTATTCTCTATACGCCGCCGTGAGCGTCGGCCTGCAGACCTCTGACATCATTGAGTACCTGCAGAAACTCAGCAAGACCTCTGTGCCTGATGGCATAGTGCAGTTTATTAAGGTGTGTGTGAGCTGCCAGTCAAGTCTGCCTGAATTTCACAATTTCAACAATTTCTGTATATCAAAGCCACTCATTTTCTTTCTCTCTCTTTTTGTTCCTCTGCAGTTGTGTACAGTAAGCTATGGTAAAGTCAAGCTGGTCTTGAAACACAACAGGTCAGTTTGTTTTTACACATTGTTCGTTATTTAATTCTCACTGAAGTTAATTATGAAAACTCTGTTGACTATATATTGAATGTATAGTCTATTGAATGATTTAGCTGTCATTTCATTATTGGATAATGGGTGGCATTTTGAGCAGCAGGTAGTATTTAGATAAGAGGAAGTCGGATGTTGTAAACCATTTTTTGACCATAATCTCTTTGGATTTACTTGAACTTGAATGTGAAGTGTTAGTTTTGAATCTTGAGATTAGATGTACTTGATTCTGAACCTTAATTGTGACTTTAATGGTGAAAGATAACTATTTATTGTGGACTATTGTTCAAAAGTTTAGGGTCGGTAAGATTTTTTTAAATCAAATTTTACACATTTTAAAGAAGTCTCGTGTGCCCACCAAGGCTGCATTTGTTTAATTAAAAACAGTAATTTAGTAAAATATTATTACAATTTAAAATAACTATTTTCTATTTTAATATATCTTAAAATGCAATTTATTCCTGTTATGGCAAGGCTGAATTTTAGTCTTCAGTGTCACATGATCTTCAGAAATCATTCTAATATGCTGATTTTGTGCTCATAAAACACTTATTATCGCTGTTTAACATTTTGTGGAAACCATAATTTTTTTTCCAGGATTCTTTGATGAATGTAAAGTTAAAAAACAGCATTCGTTTAAAATAGAAATCTTTGGTAACACTGTGAATGTCATTACTGTCACGTTTGATCAATTTAATGCATGTTTGCTGAATAAAAGTATTAATTTCTAGTATTAGAAAACTTTTGAACGGTAGTGTATGTACTTAGTTGCCATCTGTGAGTCCTTGTAAACTAGACTGTGCAACAACCACAGGGCATTGATAGTGCAGATGAGTAAGTTAAGATATTGGGTCTCATTCACTAAAAACGAGAGCACGCAGCAAGATCCTCGAGCAATGCCAAGTGTACCTTCCTCAAAACAAGTTAAAATGCAATAAATACCTTTAAGACCCAGATTACAGACTTCTGATTAGCCAGCTGTACATATGCATATCTGCGTCTTAAAGCAGAGGAACCTCTTACCTTTTCTTTCTCTTTTACTGATATACTGTATATATATATATATATATATACACACACATAAGTCACCTTAACATGTTTATAAGGCCACCAAGAGTATGTGATTTTTGCGTACAAGTGGTTTCAGCTGTTTTCTACATTTGTTTTGTAAATTTAGATTAAATTTTAGAACACAAGTTATTGATGAATCATGATTTGTGTGTGAAATCTGCTGATGATTCATCAATAACTTTTGTTCGTACGCAGATTTCATGCACAAATTTGTGTTTATGCATGATTAGTGAATGAGAACCAATGTGTGTGTGTGTGTGTTGAGAACAGGTACTTTGTGGAAAGCGCGTTCCCTGATGTCATTCAGAGGCTGTTACAAGACTCTGTGATTCGGGACTGTCGTCTTCGGTCTGCCGAAGGTGAGGAGACTGAGCTCATCACTGAGATCATCTCTAGCAAATCAGCAGTGAGTATGAATGCATACACAATCTCAGTTTTGCACACAGCACAAAAACATGTTGTTTGGGTGTAAACATAATGACATAAAGACACTGACAGTGCAGCAAAAGGCTCATTTCTGGTGCCAAAACCTGTTGTGTCGTCCGGTCCAGATCTCAAAGTCTCAGCAGGATAATGGTGGTCCATCCACATCCCAGCCTGCAGAGGGGCAGAGCTCAGGAACTCAGGTGCCAGAGGACATCTTCAGTTACTACGAACAGATGGATAAAGAGGAGGAGGAGGAGGAAGAGACGCAAACAGTGTCATTTGAGATCCGTCAGGTGTGTGTCTGTGCTTGAATGAGATGTTACTTCATTGTGAATTTAGGGTTAATTTACAGACTTGACAAATCCTCCAAAGACTTTAGATTTATAAAGACTGTGCACTCATATTACCTTGAATGGGAGAAAGTGCAACGCGCCATATGGTGGAACAAGTCCCGCCTCCAATGCCAATTTTTGACATGATTTGAGCGTTTAGAAACTACATTTATGAGGCAGTTGTTGTCAGATTTCATTGGTGATTTCAAATGTGAACAGCTTCGGAGAATTTGATGTTTCCCCATTCAAAGAGTTGATATAGCTGTTTGAGAGGCATTTCAAAGATGGCTTCTGAGTGAAATGACTTGCCTTAAAGGGACAGTTCACCCAAAAATGGACATTCTGTCATCATTTACTTGCCCCCATGTTGTTCCAAACCTGTATGAATTTCTTTCTTCTGCTGAACACAAAAGAAGATATTTAGAAGAATGTCAGTAACCAAACAGTTGATGGTGAATAGTGACCAGCATCAAGGTTTTTTAAAAAAATACGCAAAAGTATCACAGAATGGTCTGATGCTACACTTGTCATATATTCCAAGTGTTCTGGGGGCAAATGATAGGGTTTTTCCATCCTGTCCCATCCCGTCTCGTATTCCACAATGAGAAATCTGGTCACCCTAACTATCCATTTAAATCAGGGGTGTCTAAACTCAGTCCTGGAGGGCCACTGCCCTGCAGAGTTTAGCTCCAACTTGTGTTAACTGTCCAATCTTTCGATTCAAGAGCATTCAATTAAGATTTCATGCACAATAATCCTGTTTCTGCTGGACCTTGTTAGGAAATGATTGAGGAGCTTCAGAAGCGCTGCATTCAGTTGGAGTATCCCCTCCTGGCGGAATACGACTTCCGTAACGACACGGTGAACCCTGACATCAACATGGACCTGAAGCCCACGGCTGTGCTGAGACCATATCAGGAAAAGAGTCTGAGGAAAATGTTTGGGAACGGTAGAGCTCGATCTGGAGTCATCGTCCTGCCTTGCGGTAAACTATCTCTGAACGTCTGTACAGTGTTCGAATCATTTCTTCCCAGAAGCAATTGATGCCTAGTCCTGTATTATAGCAGAGCTTGAATGGGTGCTCTGCATCCACAGCTAACTAAACAGGTTTGATCCCGGTTTCACAGACAAGTCTTAAGACTAGTCCCAGACTAAAATGCATGTTTGCATAAAACATAAACTTTTTTTACTGAAAGTAACTTGCACTGACATATCTTAAAATATGTCACTGCCATTTTTGGCTCAAGATGCACACCAGTAATGTTTTTTCTAAGGCACGTTTTAAAAAGCTTCTTAAATGTCCTAATTGAACTAAGGCTTAATCAATTATATTATTTGGTCAAAATAAATATGAAATTAGCAATTTCAGACTATTTGTCATTCATTTCCTCTTTTCAGCAATTATGATATAGACTTTATGGAAATTCAGGAGTTTTGCCTCAGCCTGGATGGATATTTGTAATAATTATTAATGGAACATTCATTTTCTAGGACAGTTTTACTTCAATTAAGTATTTCTTTGTCATTGTTTGGGTTCCAGAAAGGCACAATTTCTTTATTTTGTTCCATGAAAAAATGATGTTTTAACTTTTAAACCTTGTCATTTAAAGGTAAAGTGAGTAATTTCTGTTCCACAAAAATTGTTACTGTTCAGGGCTCATCAGTAAAAATGTTTGTACATTAAAAAACTTAAACATTATAAACATTATAGATATTTTGTTTATTTTCTACTAGGGTTGTCACAGGACCAAAATTTCAGTAGTCTGTACCAATACCAGTAAATTGTATGGTTCTCTGTACCAATTTCAGTACCAGAGCAAAAACTGTTAAATTAAGTACTTTTAAAAAAAAATTGTCCACTTTTTGTCTCGTCCGTTGGTCATTACTGTCAATCATTGCGGTTTCTGATTCAATCGTGCATTTAAATGCGGTTGTTAATCCAGAAACTTTGCATCATGCAGCATGAAAAACTAAACTTAAATTCAGATTATGAATGGGTAATAAACAGAACGCAAGAGAAGAGCTTTATAATCACTAAGTCTGTCAATCTCTAAAGTGCAAGCTCACAATAAATCTCTTATTTACATCGTGTTTACACTTTGCTGGTTATAATGAAAGGTTTCGTGAGCGTGCGGCTTGCGTTGAACAAACAAAACCTTGTGCACCTCAGCGGTGTTAAGTGGATTCTGACTAACTTACTGACTAGCACCCTTGATGGGCCATTGTGTTTATGCGCTCAACAGCTATGATTGTGATTGGCTACAGTGCCCAACGCTTGTAAAAACACGCTGTAATTAGAAAACTTTGACGCTCAGAGAGCGCTCAAACAAACACGAATGAGAGTGTTTGAAAGCAGCGACTATCAGCGGGTACCGAATAGACTCGGTACTGTAGAAATGCTGGTACTGTCAACTTTTTCTTAGTACTGACTGGTACCGGTAGTACTGGTATGGTTGACAACCCTATTTTGAAATATTTGTTTTTCTTATGCTATCAAGACAAGTCATTCTTGAAATTTTGACAAAATCTCATCTATGTTAGCAAGTTACATTATCAGTTTTTAATAACTGACAACCAGAAATTGCACCATAATGCCTTTTTAAAAATCCTTTTTTTTTTTTATTTACCAGATCAGTTACCAGAGTTACCAGAGGTTAGAAGCTATTTGAATGGTATTATTGAGTTAAAATGAATTAAATCTACATTGAAGTCTTTCGTTATTCTATGTTCTTTCCCACAGGTGCTGGTAAGTCACTGGTGGGCGTCACTGCTGCCTGCACAGTGCGTAAGCGCTGCCTGGTGTTGGGGAACTCCTCTGTGTCAGTGGAACAGTGGAAGGCTCAGTTTAAGATGTGGTCCACCATTGATGACTCCCAGATCTGCCGTTTCACTTCAGATGCAAAGGACAAACCCATCGGGTGCTCAGTGGCCATCAGCACCTACTCTATGCTGGGCCACACCACCAAACGCTCATGGGAGGCTGAGAGGGTCATGGAGTGGATGAAAAGCCAGGAGTGGGGGCTCATTATACTGGATGAAGTGCACACAATCCCAGGTAGGTTGTGTTTGTGAGTGCAACTTGACAAAATGTCAAGCAAGAAATCACGTTCCATGCTAATATTTTTGGTCGCTTTGATTTTGTTATCCTCACTTCGCACTAGTTAGCTCCACCCACAGTGAAATTTCAAGACAGAAGACAATCCATAATTCAGGCATCACTGCTGTTGGTTAGATTTTGAATGTAGAATATTTGAACGATTTAAGTCTTAAATGGTTAGTTCACCCAGTCATCATTTACTCACCCTCAAGTTGTTCTAAACCTGTATGATTTTCTTTCTTCTGCTTAACACAAAAGAAGATATTTTGAAGAATATGGACAGGAATGCATGTACATAGAGCACATCGAATAACGGAAGCACAAATTATGGTTAAGAACAAACCTCATCATTGGTTCATGTATATTTGAACTGCTACTATATTTGATGTGCTCCATGTATGTGAATAAAAGCCAAAATTAAACTATTTTGTGCTTGTCTTGCAGCAAAGATGTTCCGTCGTGTTCTGACGATAGTCCAGGCTCATTGTAAACTGGGTCTCACTGCCACACTTGTGAGAGAGGACGATAAGATTGTCGATCTTAACTTCCTGATTGGGCCGAAGCTCTATGAGGCGAACTGGATGGAACTACAGAACAATGGTTACATTGCTAAAGTCCAGTGTGCTGAGGTGAGCTGGTGAAAAATATAAATATCTTACTTATAAATATCTTATCTGTGATACAGGGAATAAATCGAACATTTTCCACATAATACAAAAAAGACAACAAACAATCTTTTCATGTGCATATTTCGTAATGTGAACTGTTAGATTGATGTCTGGACCGTGTCAGGGGGGTCAACAGGGTGAATGGACTTGTGAAACAGGCTTTGGAGCCTGGTGCACAAAGAAAATACAATACTGTTATTCAGTATTTCCTTGAATTTTTGATCTTACCAAAAAATGCCCAGCACACACTTTATCCACATGAGCAGAAAACCACATGTACCCATGCATTGTTTACTGTTCACTGTGTGCTGAATACAGTCTTAACAAAGACTTCTTTAAATAGTAAAACTTCCCCTGCAAAACAGCCTATTTATCACATTTTGTTATTTAACATTTTGTACTAACATTTTAGCATGCTTTAACTAAAAGAATAAATATTGGTATTCAAGTATAGTAAAATATATCAATTAGATATATAGCCTAAAAATATACAAAGTTCTTACAGACTTGAACAAGTATTTTCATGGAAGTATCTATATTTAATGTAAATGTTTCTAGTTGCGCTTTTTTTAATTTTAGTGAAGTACTACTGTGCAGTTGTATGCTATGTGAATATAAGTGTCTGGTTAATCTAAAAAATCTCTACCCTCTTATAGATCTTAACAGCAGAAAGAGTGTTTAAAAAATTGATTAAAATATTTTTTATTTTATTTTGTTTGTCTTTTTGTATATTAAAAGATATATAGATAATGTTTACATGGATATAATAAATAACATATATATATATAGTGCTCATCAAAAGTATGAAAACATTACTTTTTTTTTTAAAGTTTTTGAAGAAGTCTCTTATGGTCAACCAAGGCTGCATTTATTTGATCAAAAATACAGCAAAAACAGTCATATTAAAAGACAAATTAAAAGAACTGTTTTCTATTTTAATATATTTTAAATTGTAATTTATTCCTGTGGTGGCGAAGCTGAATTTTCAGCATCATTACTCCAGTCTTCAGTGTCACATGATCCTTCAGAAATCATTCTAATATGATAATTTGCTGCGACAAGAAACATTTCTTATTATTATCAATGTTGAAAACAGTTGTGCTGCTTAATTTTTATTTGCACTTAATAAATTTATTTATTAAATAGAATCCTTATAAATGAATTCACTGTCGTTTTTGATCAATTCAATGCATCCTTGATGGATAGAAGTATTAATTTCTCTCTTTTTTTATTCTTACCACAAAGGTTTGAATGGTATAATTATTTCCACAAAAAAGTTTAGCAGCAAAAACTGTTTTCAACGTTGATGATAATTTTTACATTTATTAAAATAGAAACAATTATTTTAAATTGTAATAATATTTCACAATATTACATTTTTTTTCTGTATTTTTGATTAAATAAATGCAGCCTTGGTGATCATAAGAGACTTCTTTCAAAAACATACAAAAATGTTAATGTTTCCAAGCTATTAACAGGTACTGTATACATTTAAAATGTTTAATTAAATAGAAACTTCATAGATTAGTGACAGTGAGAGTTTGTTGGATAAATCTTGTAAGGAACTAATCCATGTAGCTTATCCGTCTTATTTTATTGGTGAATAATCCTGTGGTTGTTGTATAGAAAATGTAAAAAGCTGTGTGTATTGTTCTCAAGTTTTTGAATGGGGTTTTCCTGTATGTGCTTTAAACCTACATTTCCTTTGAGTGTTCACAGTCCCTTTGTCTCTAGGTATGGTGTCCCATGTCTCCTGAGTTTTATCGTGAATATGTGGCCATAAAGACGAAGAAGAGAATTCTGCTCTACACCATGAATCCCAACAAGTTCCGTGCATGTCAGTTCCTGATCCGCTACCACGAGCGGAGAAACGACAAGATCATCGTATTTGCCGACAACGTCTTCGCTCTGAAAGAATACGCCATCCGTCTAAACAAGTAATGACTCATTCTTGCACATTTAAAGGGTTAGTTCACCCAAAAATGAAAATTCTGTCATTAATTACTCACCCTCATGTCTTTCCAAACCCGTAAGTCCTTCGTTCATCTTCGGAATGCAAATTAAGATCTTTTTGATGAAATCTGAAAGCTCTCTGTCCCTCCATAAACATTGATCAGCAAACATAAACAGAAGCTCAACCGAGCCTGATTGACTCGTGAGAACAAACCTCTTCCGGAAGTTCAGACGTGCTGTGTAACACTAGAATGAACCTCATTGGTTCTCGCACATCAGACATCCTTGAGCTTCCGTTTACCATAACTGATGTTTGAGTTGATGAATGTTTATATGTGAATAAAAGCCTAACTTAAATCTGTTCATCATAAAAAGTGATTGAGTCTCTTCAGAAAATTTGGACTAACCGTTCAATTCATTATATTAGTTTTATAATCTCTGTATGAAATTTTTGAAGCGTCAAAGTGTCAGTTGCGTGGCTGTCTATGGAGAGATGGAAAGCTCTCAGATTTCATCAAAAATATCTTTATTTGTGTTCCAAAATGAAAGTCTTGCTGGTTTGGAACGACATGAGGGTGAGTAATTAATTACAGAATTTTCATATTTTTATGTAAATGAACCCAAGCAGTATTGCTAAATGAAATTTCTCTATGGAGAAAATGAATGGGATTTTTTCCTTTAGGGTCTTTTGAGAACTGTAGTAAAAAAAAAAAAAATTTTCCTCTTTCATTTGGTCTAATAGTACCAGAGTAATTTCAACAAAGTCATTAACTTAAAAAGCCCGATAAGGAGCAGCTTTTACAAAAGAGCATGAACTTAAATCCAAAAAATGTCTTAACCAGATTTTAAATTTTAAATGCGTGTTGTAAGGCCATGATGCAAACCTGAAAAAAGAGTAAGTGTGTTTGTGTCTGTGTGTTTTATAAAGCAACGAAAGTTCAAATGGACTGTCCCTGGCGCAACCTGTAATCAGCTTTACTTTACTGTTAATCACCTTTAACTTTGCCAAATGAATGGGCTTTTCCTGGAGAAGTGTGCAAAGATTGTTCTTTCAAAGAAATTAAAAGGCTAACACACTAAATCTCTTACTCTATTGAGAGGTTGTACAGGGACGCTGCAGGGAGAGAGCCTGAGGGTTTGTGAGGTGAAATTTGCAACGATTTTGTTTGTTTTTAATATATAATTTTATTTTATTTTTATATAGTACAGGTCCTTCTCAAAAATTAGCATATTGTGATAAAGTTCATTATTTTCCATAATGTAATGATAAAAATTAAACTTTCATATATTTTAGATTCATTGCACACCAACTGAAATATTTCAGGTCTTTTATTGTTTTAATACTGATGATTTTGGCATACAGCTCATGAAAACCCCAAATTCCTATCTAAAAAAATTAGCATATTTCATCCGACCAATAAAAGAAAAGTGTTTTTAATACAAAAAAAGTCAACCTTCAAATAATTATGTTCAGTTATGCACTCAATACTTGGTCGGGAATCCTTTTGCAGAAATGACTGCTTCAATGCGGCGTGGCATGGAGGCAATCAGCCTGTGGCACTGCTGGGGTGTTATGGAGGCCCAGGATGCTTCGATAGCGGCCTTAAGCTCATCCAGAGTGTTGGGTCTTGCGTCTCTCAACTTTCTCTTCACAATATCCCACAGATTCTCTATGGGGTTCAGGTCAGGAGAGTTGGCAGGCCAATTGAGCACAGTAATACCATGGTCAGTAAACCATTTACCAGTGGTTTTGGCACTGTGAGCAGGTGCCAGGTCGTGCTGAAAAACGAAATCTTCATCTCCATAAAGCTTTTCAGCAGATGGAAGCATGAAGTGCTCCAAAATCTCCTGATAGCTAGCTGCATTGACCCTGCCCTTGATAAAACACAGTGGACCAACACCAGCAGCTGACATGGCACCCCAGACCATCACTGACTGTGGGAACTTGACACTGGACTTCAGGCATTTTGGCATTTCCTTCTCCCCAGTCTTCCTCCAGACTCTGGCACCTTGATTTCCGAATGACTTTGGACCACTGAGCAACAGTCCAGTGCTGCTTCTCTGTAGCCCAGGTCAGGCGCTTCTGCCGCTGTTTCTGGTTCAAAAGTGGCTTGACCTGGGGAATGCGGCACCTGTAGCCCATTTCCTGCACACGCCTGTGCACGGTGGCTCTGGATGTTTCTACTCCAGACTCAGTCCACTGCTTCCGCAGGTCCCCCAAGGTCTGGAATCGGTCCTTCTCCACAATCTTCCTCAGGGTCCGGTCACCTCTTCTCGTTGTGCAGCGTTTTTTGCCACACTTTTTCCTTCCCACAGACTTCCCACTGAGGTGCCTTGATACAGCACTCTGGGAACAGCCTATTCGTTCAGAAATTTCTATCTGTGTCTTACCCTCTCGCTTGAGGGTGTCAATGATGGCCTTCTGGACAGCAGTCAGGTCGGCAGTCTTACCCATGATTGCGGTTTTGAGTAATAAACCAGGCTGGGAGTTTTAAAAAGCCTCAGGAATCTTTTGCAGGTGTTTAGAGTTAATTAGTTGATTCAGATGATTAGGTTAATAGCTCGTTTAGAGAACCTTTTCATGATATGCTAATTTTTTGAGATAGGAATTTTGGGTTTTCATGAGCTGTATGCCAAAATCATCAGTATTAAAACAATAAAAGACCTGAAATATTTCAGTTGGTGTGCAATGAATCTAAAATATATGAAAGTTTAATTTTTATCATTACATTATGGAAAATAATGAACTTTATCACAATATGCTAATTTTTTGAGAAGGACCTGTGTATAAATGTGTGTATGTACAGTGTGATTCTGCTAGAAATATGCTTTGAATTTGCTTTTTGCATTACACAGGTCACTAATCAAATTTGTAAGCATGTGAACTCCTTTGTACATTCTTAAAAATAAAGATTCCAAAAGGGGGTTTTCGAAGCGATGCCATAGAAGAACCATTTTTGGTTCCCCAAAGAACCTTTCAGTGAATAGTTCTTAAAATAATATTTTTTTCTTAGTGTGAAGAACATTTTAATAAATCTGAAGAACCATTTTCCACTGTAAAGCAGTAGAACCTTTTGCGCAATGGAAAGGTTCCCTGAATATTAAAGGTTCTTAAACCATCAATGTCAGCAAAGAACCTTTTTTTTTTTTTTAAGACTCTGTGAAGGGTCAAATTGTCCTTCAAAGCAAAAAATGTATACATTTGTATAAATGTGTATATGCACACATACGGTTCATTCTCTCTTACATCTCTCTTTTCAGACCGTATATTTATGGACCCACATCTCAAGGTGAACGTATGCAGATTCTTCAAAACTTTAAACACAATCCTAAAATCAATACCATCTTCATCTCCAAGGTAAACTGCTTTTCTCTGTCCACTTCCCTGTGAAACTGTGGAATAGTATTTTTCTTTTAAAGGGGTGGTTCATCATGATTTAACTTTAATTTTACAACTTTACATCTCTATCGCTTTGTTGCTGGAGTAATCCTGTGTTTGTGTCGGTCTCATATTTACTACTACATGATGTGCTAATTGGTGGGCGGGGCTAATGAAGTGATGTAGAAGTAGGCATTGCGTTGCACTATGATGTAATAATGTGACAAAATCCGAAACGAGTCGTTTTCTAAACTTGGTTTTTGGACTAACAACGAAGTTTTGAGCTCTGAAACTTAGAGGATATTTTTAACAGTAAAATGACTTCTTTTATATATGTCAAAAGATGGAGAAAAAAAATATATTTTTAATTTCTGAGGTGTTATTCTTAGCCTCTGCAACCGATGTAAATCAATAATGCTGTTCAATTTAAATGGAATTTAATAAAATATCAACAGCCCTTTTACACAGTCAGAAGTTGCTGTGTTGCTGTAAATGAGTTCAGCAGAGGTGACCGGCACACTGATGTTACCCTTTAATTCCTTTAGAACTTGACGCTCGACCCATTTTACAAGACAAACACATGCAGTTTAGGTGCTTTAGAAACGCTAATAGCATTATTGTGTCCAAGATCATTTGTCATGACTTGGCAAATCTCTCAGTAACTGGACAAGCTTTTTTTTTTATTTTAATCATAATCTACTTTATTTGCTAAATCAGCCAACTAAACAACTCTCTCTGTATATGTCCAAAACATCATAAATCTAAATGTCTTTAAACTTTTATTTCATTGCTGAATGTTGTCAAGATTAAACCCTTGTGTCCACAAGTCATGGTGAAGTAAAGCTTGGAGTAATTTTCATTTAAAAGTGAACTAATCCTTTAATGCAAATGATTGGAAATGATTTAGTGGGAAAACTGATGCACGTGTGCTGATATGATTGTCCTCAAAAGTCAGGCTAGTCAAATAAGATAAGAGTATCTGCATAGGAAAGGGCTGTAGGCAGGGTGTAAGAATCAATGCATACATTTTTATGGATGTCCTCAAAAGCCTATGAATAACCAAAAGCACTATTGTAAAGAACACCATATTTATTTTATTTTATTTTATTTATGTCTTCTCTTGTTCTCTTCTTCTGTCAGGTAGGAGATACTTCATTTGACCTGCCAGAGGCAAACGTGCTCATTCAGATCTCCTCTCATGGTGGTTCTCGTCGGCAGGAAGCTCAAAGACTGGGCAGAGTGCTGCGAGCCAAGAAAGGTAGCATGCCATGAGAAGTCAACACTTCGATAATCATTATGGGATATCTGGATAGACCGATTTACACTGTCAAGTTAGATGTTGTATATTATAATACATGTTTTCTGAGATCTTACAGAATTTAGGAATGAAGGAATTTTTAGATAAATCACATTTAACCAGTCGTACCACAAAATTTCAAACTAAAGCTGTATATAAAACGACTTTTTTTTAAACAGGTATGGTTGCGGAGGAATACAACGCTTACTTCTACTCGCTCGTCTCCCAGGACACACAGGAAATGGCTTATTCCACCAAGAGACAGCGCTTCCTGGTGGACCAGGGATACAGTTTCAAGGTTTCAAGGCTATACGTGAACTGCAAACACCTCAATTTGATTATTCTGATTGGAGATGATGGTAGCCAAACTGGATGTTAAACTGGGTCTTGGTCTGTCACACTCAAGTATCATTCTTTTTTTTTGATCTCTTTTTAGGTGATCACAAAGTTGGCTGGGATGGAGGAGGAAGACTTGATGTTTTCCTCTCGTGATGAACAGCAGCAGCTCTTGCAGAAGGTTCTGGCAGCATCAGATTTGGATGCAGAAGAGGAAGTGGTGATGGGAGATATGGGAGGGAAGCTGCAGGTATCTCCACTCAATTTTTTCCTTTCTGCCGCCACATTTGTTTGCTCAGTTTGTGTCGCTGTTTTGAACCAGGAACAGCTTGTATACTTGGCTCTGCTGATCTTGATCATTAACCTCAGAAATGGTCTTGCAAGAATTTCCTCAAATTTTTTTATCTAATATTCATTTTTTATTTTATTTCAGCTTTTATTTTATTTCTGTTAACAAAAATAGTTTCAATAGTTTAACTACTTAGTTTAATAGTAATAGTTTTTGTGTGTCTCACAAGTTTGACTACGAAAGTTCAAATGCGAATTGAGAACTACAATATGTATTTCCTGGCATTAGTCCTGCTCATTTGCAGGGTCCGGATCATCGGGATTACCCTCACGCACATTGGATTTGGCACAGGTTTTACACTGGTTGCCTGTCCTGACGCGACCCAGCACTGAGCTGGGACACACTCACACACTCCTACAGGCAATTTGGCATATCCAATCCACCTAACCTGCATGTCTTTGCACTGTGTGGTGAAAACAGAGGAAACCCATGCTGACACGGGAAGAACATGCAAACTCAGAACAGAAAGAACTCCTGGCTCAACTGGGGCTCAAACCGGCGTTTTTCTTGTTGTGAGGCGACAGTACCACCCAATGAGCCACGGAATGCGGCCGAATTGAGAACTACAAAGAGGGCAAAAATTTTCAGTGTCTAACCATTTAAAGGATTTGTTCACTTTCAAATGAAAATTACCCCAAGCTTTACTCACCCTCAAGCCATCCTAGGTGTATATGACTTTCTGCTTTCTGATGAACACAATCTGAGATATTTTAATAAATATCCTGATGCATCTAATCTTTATAATGTCAGTGAACGGGACCAACGAGTATAAAGTTCAAGAAAGTACATCCATCCAAAGCAAAACGTACTCCACACGGTTTGGGGGGGTTAATAAAGGCCTTCTGAAGCAAAGCGATGCGCTTGTGTAAGAAAAATATCCATATTTAACAAGTTATAAAGTAAAAAGAGGGGACAGCATCGAACTTGGTCGCCCGAAGCGCAATGGCACTACATGTCTGTAATGTAATTTTATACCCTTTATGGACAGCCTCAGTCACTATTCGCTGTCGTATATTTTGTATAGAAAACAACTTTCTTCCAAATTGCTCCTTTTTGCCCTACGGAAGAGAGAAATTTAGAAGCTTTGGAATGACATAAGAGTGAGCAAATTAAATGTTTAGGTCAACTGAGAACAGACCGCCCCCTTTTCGCTCTTTGTCCGTATAGCCTGCTTCTGGTTTATAGCATTGACGTACATTCAAGCATCATAAGGATTGTTTTAATCTGTAAATGCGTTATGATGATTTAACCTGCTTAACATGTACAAGTGAAGATTGTTTTAATGTACCTGTTTTCTGTAGTTTTCTCGCCGTATGGGAACAATGAGCTCCATGTCTGGTGCAGACGATGCAGTCTACATGGAATACCAGATGTCCCGCAGTAGCAAGGGTTCGGCCAGCAAGAATATCCATCCTCTATTTAAACGCTTCCGCAAGTGAATGTATTCATGGACCGACTGAAGCATTGACAGCATCTGGAGGCACCAGGACCAAATAACACACTTCCAGTGGCAGGACTGCCAACATAATCATAAAAAAACACTTTAGGGCTGTTTGTCTCAGACAGAGCCATTTAAAGACTGTGAGAAAAAAAAAACTGCTATAGTTTCAGAAAGATTCAAGTATCTAATATCTATAGTATTACAAACAGGATGATTTTCTCTGTTTGAATTTTGTTATGAGAAATTGAATTGCAAAGAAAGAAGAATTTTGTACAGTATGTAAAAGCCAAAACAGAACCTGTCGTTGAAATGTACTGGTAAACTTTTATCAATAAAATATACTTTGGTAGCACTAATAAGATTTTATGCATTTACATTAGTGCATTAGGTAACTTCAATGAACAATATTTACAGCATGTATTAATCTGTTCATTTTCATTTATTAATATAGTTTTTTTTGTTTATAAAGCATTAATTAACATTAATGTATACACTGAGACATGAAAAATTGATGGTTGTGTACATATTTCTTTAAATCAATGTTCTGGAATCAATTACTCCACATATTTTGCAGGTTTTTGTCCATATAAATGCATTTTCTTATGCATCAGTTACATTTACTCCATTACAACAGCCAATTTGAACTATAGTAATTATAATAACCATCTCTGTAGATGGATGATTATTATAATGAAAAATCCATTTGAATATCCACTGCGATCTTGTCCTTTTAATATTTAATGGGTTTTCCCGTGCCCTGCTGACACTGACGGCGCTAGTCAAAGCATTTGTCATTTGCGTTTGTTCCATGTTCACAACAAGTTTCAATATAGAAGTCTTTGCGACTGAATGACTCGCTCATAAAGGCAATCTTTGCCGACATCTAATGGCGTAATAAATGTAATTTCTTTTGCTGTTCATTGTCAGGAACTATTTTTTGCTCCAGCGGAAGGAAGGCTTTTAATCATTTTACTTCATGAAAGTTGCATTGATACATATTTTTTGGCTTTAATATTTGTATTGTGTGGTAACCGTTTTATAAAAGCAATAAGCCCCGTGAAGCTGTGGTTTACAGTGAATTTATAACAGCTAAGGGGGTTTTAGGCGCTCCGCGTCGTGCCTAACTAGCTGTTATAAATTCACTGTAAACCACGGCTTCTTTGGACTCATTGATTTAATTTAAAATGCTAATAAAATTGTTTACTTTTAAATACTTAAGCCTAAGTACAAATAAATGTTTTTTTTTTCTTTTTTTTTCACTCAATTAATTTGACTTAGACTTGAGTAAAATGTTTGATGTAGTGTTTATATTTTAACATCATACAACCAATATGAACCAAGAATTCAACAGCCTCGTAGTGGTATAATAAAATGTATTAAAACATTTGTAGATGTTACAGAGATAGTTCACCCAAAAATCCTTCCTTCTGTGGAACACAAAAGAAGATATTTTGAATAATGCCGGTAAAGTATATTTGATTAAAACGTTCCTCAAAATAGGATATTTTTTATATTCCACAGAAGAAAGAAATCATATGTTTTTGGAATGCCACGAGGAAGTAAAAAAATGTTAGTTTTGGGTAAACTATTCCTTTGATCAAGTTTAATAAATGTAGGCTGCTGTTCATTGTTGGCTCAAATATGTTAACTAATGTTTATGTATACAGCCATTTTGTACAGTATTACTCACACCCGTGTCGATGGAGTGAAATTTGTTGCTACTGGACATCTAGTGAATGCCTTGTTGTTTCACAATGAGCTTTGTTGATCTCTGTGTGTAATCTCCTTCCCACTGCATTGTTGAAGGTAATCCACTCAAGTCAGGACTTGTGTCCCCATACAATTTTATGTGATTTGCTGAATCATATAATCCTCCTCTCGTCTCCCACACCAGGAGGACTCCGGGATCCCCATTCAACGTAATACCTAAATTTGTAATCTCATTATGGATGGATATTAAACAAACAAGCCTTATATTCTTCAATGTGCAAAGCAGTGAAAGGCAGGGCTGGGCTTTGCGTTTGTGTATTTAGATGTTTTAAAGCAACTTACAGTCCATACGTTTTATCAGTATGCGTGTTCTTTGGGAATTAAACCTATTATTTTGGTGTTTTTGCCACCATTTGAGATACGGGAACAAACAAATGATCATTTTTAAATGAATGTTCTTGCCATGCGAATATGAGGTGATTCATCATATAGCCTATGAAATATTGCACACCACATACTATGAACAAATGCCATCCTGCCAGGAGATGTTTCAGGTTCAGTTCCTGTGATTTGTCAAAAATCTACCTCAACACATTCATTTAGAAACTAATGCACAGACGCAGTGGAATATTTCTTGGATGCCATTTTTATAAGCATATATTAAATAATGTCTTATTTCTTGGGCTTTACTTTTTGACTTTCTTTGTGTCTTGGGATTTTTCCATTGTGCACATCATGTAGCCTGCCTACCTACCTAGACAAAACAAGAAGTAGTATAGTCCTTGGACACACTGACACTCTCACACGCAACCAGAAATTGAAAAGACACACATTTACACACATACATACATACATTTCTTATTTATTATATTTCTTGAAATGCCATACATGGTAAGGTTTGATTCTTAAGTCGTATGATTGGATGCTCAAGCCATCCTGGAGATTGTTGTTTGACCTGTGTCTGTAAATATGACCCTTCTTCCAGAATAAATCTGAGAATGCTTTGTACCACACTTGATCTGCGTCTGCTTGGTCATTCTCCCGAGATCTCGCGATGCTGCTGCCACACATCACAGGGGTTCAGGCGCCTGTTTCTAAACTGATAACTGAGACTCATTCTATATGTATGATTGAGATTTTAATCTAACAGCATATTAACTGAGAGACTACATGAATTATTTTGTACATAATTTGTTATCGCAGCATTATTTAAGGTACAATGCAAAAACGTTGAGCACTTAAATATACATTTTCAGAAATGATTTCAAATAATTTCTTACCATTTCTTACCATTATTTCAAATAATTTCTTTGTTGAATAAAAAGGTTAATGTCCATGATTTTTCAGTTATCCACATATATTTATTATATATGTATAATATGTAAATAAATATTATAAGGTGAAATCAGGTAAATTAAGTGTTTTTGAGATTTACCATCATACAGGCCTATTTATACACATATTACAACTTTTACTTACTTTTCACTTAATATTCTCTCTAAAAGACATAATCTGTGCCATAAATGCAAGAAAATGTACACAATAATACAAAACATTTTTTAATGTTGCTTTTTGCTCCTTTGAAAGAAATGTAATGAAATCACATGTTTTTGCATTATTTTTAGTAACTCATTGGTACTGACTTTGAATAGCTTCCTTGGTTCAAGTTACATTCATATATATCTCAGCAGGAGTCTCTTTTCACAATGATTTTCTCTTGTTTGACTTTCATAGAAGTCTTTATTTTAGTAAATTCTTTTATTTGTGAGTTTGTGAGCCGGGGGAACCAGTCTTGCGCTTCTGATGGTTTGCACTGTCAGCTATGAAGTGATTTCTTTGCTTTCTGAATTCCTAAGACATTTTTTAAATCAAAAACCTTGTAAGTCCATTCGAGCTTGATTTTGGTAAAATGTTAATATAATTAAAATTATATTATATCTATACATATATACATTTACTTTGTCACACCACAAGATTATTGACGCTAACTGCTTAATGTGACTAAAATGGTAATAGAAATTCACAAAATCTAAATGTGCTTTTATGTGTTTTCATGTGTTTTCACAAGATACCATTTTAGTCACATATTTGTCCCTGGACCACAAAACCAGTCATAAGTAGCAGTAGACAACAATACATTGTATGTATCAAAATTATCGATTTTTCTTTTATGCCAAAATCATTAGGATATTAAGTAAAGATTATGTTCCATGAAGATATTTTGTAAATTTCCTACTGTAAATATATCAGAAATGTATTTTTGTGAGTATGCATTGCTAAGGACTTCATTTGAACAACTTTAAAATATTTTTTTGCACCCTCAGATTCCAGATTTTCAAATAGTTGTATCTTGGCCAAATATCGTCCTATCCTAACAAACTATACATCAATGGAAAGCTTATTTATCAGCTTTCAGATGATATATAAATCTCAATCATCTCAACACATTCATTTAAACAACTAATGCACAGACGCAGTGGAATATTTCTTGGATGCCATTTTTATAAGCATATGTTAAATAAGGTCTTATTTCTTGGGCTTCACTTTTAGACTTTCTTTGTGTCTTGGGATTTTTCTATTGTTTTATGCCAAAATCATTAGGATATTAAGTAAAGATTATGTTCCATGAAGATATTTTGTAAATTTCCTACCGTAAATATATCAGAAATGTATTTTTGTGAGTATGCATTGCTAAGGATTTCATTTGAACAACTTTAAAAGATTTTTTTGCACCCTCGGATTCCAGATTTTCAAATAGTTGTATCTCGGCCAAATATCGTCCTATCCTAACAAACCATACATCAATGGAAAGCTTATTTATCAGCTTTCAGATGATATATAAATCTCAATCTCAAAAAATTGACCCTTATGACTGGTTTTGTGGTCCAGGGTCACATACATACATACACATATATACACACAAACATATATATATATAATGCAACACTGCCACTTCAGTGTCATTGTGGGGATCCTGACATCCATGCTGTGTACACTTCCCTTTGTTCTGTTAGTCCTGCTTTGTCATGTTTTTCAGCTTGAGCACATGATGATGGAGTTTCTTTTGTTTGAAAAGTCTTTTCACGCAGTCTTAAATTGCAAATTTTAATGTACGCTGGGAACACTTAAAGGATTAGTTCACTTTTAAATAAACTTTTCCTGATAATTTACTCACCCCCATGTCATCCTAGATGTCCATGTCTTTCTTTCTTCAGTTGAAAAGAAATTAAAGTTTTTGAGGAAAACATTCCAGGATTTTTTTCCATATAGTAGACTTGAATGGGCACCAAACAGTTGAAGGACAAAATTAGTTTCACTGCAGCTTCAAATTGTTCTACACGATCCCAGATGAGAAATAAGAGTCTTATCTAGAGAAACCATTGCTCATTTTCTGAAAAAAATTAAAAATTATGTAAGTTTTAACCATAAATGCTCATCTTGAACTAGCTCTCTTCTTCTTCTCCTCTATTAGAATTCCAGCAGTGTAGACGCTGCTAAGTGTATTACTGCCCTCCACAGGTCAAAGTTTGAACTAATTGTTATATACTATTGAACTAGCATATTGCATATAAAAATTAGTTCAAAATTTGACCTGTGGAGGGCAGTAATACACTTAGCAGTGTCTACACTGCTGGAATTCTAATAGAGAAGAAGAAGAAGAGAGCTAGTTCAAGATGAGCATTTATGGTTAAAACTTACATAATTTTTAATTTTTTTCAGAAAATGAGCAATGGTTTCTCTAGATAAGACTCTTATTTCTCATCTGGGATCGTGTAGAACAATTTGAAGCTGCAGTGAAACTAATTTTGACCTTCAACTGTTTGGTGCCCATTCAAGTCTACTATATGGAAAAAAATCCTGGAATGTTTTCATCAAAAACTTTAATTTCTTTTCGACTGAAGAAAGAAAGACATGGACATCTTGGATGACATGGGGGTGAGTGAATTATCAGGAAAAGTTTTTTAAAAGTGGACTAATCCTTTAATAAGAAATGGGGTGTTTAGATGCTTGCAATAAAATGAACAATACATGGTTATGTAACAGGTCTGACAAGAAAAGGTGGATCAGTGTGAAGATGGGTATGAGAAGGAACATTATATTCGTTGTTATTCCGGTGTATTCCTCCGTACAACCCAGAGCAGTTCCAAGGCGATGAAGCCCCTTTTATTCAAGGACTCCAAAAACAAGCCTGTGGGAAAGTGGCCAATAGTGTCCTGGCCAGAGCTGAGGAATGATGAGATTTGCATTTGTGTAAAATCGAGGTTCTTACCTCAGGTGGCCCCAAACAGCACATTTGTTTCACAATGCCTGGACTGACATGCACTCAAAAGCCAAAAAACACTTTTCTTCTAATACCAGCAGCAGAATGATACTTGGCCGATGGATTGATTGTACAATGCCCAAACACAAACACACACTTGGGAAGGGATATGAAATACAAAAGCTTATTTTACACCATATAGCACACGTACATCTCTTCCTTCTTTCTCTTTCTTTCTTTCTTTCTTTTAACGCCATGCCAGATTCTATGGCTATATTCATGGCAAGAGAGTGGTTTAGTTGAAAAAAACAAAACTAAATAAAATGTTTAAGATTCCTTTTTCCTACAAACCTTAAAACTAAATTTGGATTTACTTGGTTAAAAACCTCTTCAAAAGAATCAACAGAATAAAACAATTTTCTTAAAAGGGTAGAAGAGTTACAGTCCAGTAAAATATATTTAATAGACAGTGGATTCAGGCAAGATGGACACTTTGGATAGTTTTCTATTGAAAATAAAAAATTATGTGTTACACGTACATCTCCAAGATGTCTTTTAAAGACTGCTTCATCTGTTAAATACAAACATCTGATAAACATCTTTTTACATACATTCTAATTCATAAACATCTTACGGACATTTTGTAAATGTCTATATAACGTCAGACATATCTTTTATTAGATATATATTAACGTAAACACAGAAGCCTGCACTGCGTTCACTACATCAACTGCATATGACAACAGTTCAAATTGTTAAATAAAGAAAGTCGTTATTTTTGTTTTGTTTTTGCACGCAAAAACTATTCTTGTCGCTTCATAACATTAAGGTTGAACCACTGTAATCACGTGGACTATTTTAACAATGTCTTTAGTACCTTTCTGGGCCTTGAAAGTGGTAATTGCTGTCTATGGAGGGGTCAGAAAGCTCTCAGATGTCATCAAAAATATGAAGACATGAATAAGTTTCCACTGACTAATGGAAAAAAGTTTTTTCTGTATGTGTTAAAGAACAGAGTATATTGTGAGTGCCACGTCTTGTAAATGTCTGCACTGTCCAAAAGACCATCTCCATTTAGATACTAATCTGCATAAGTACACTGTGTTCTACGAATTTACGTATAACACTAGACATATGATAAAAAGATGTTTTTCTGTACTTTTGCCCCCAAAGGTGTCAAAACCACCACAGTCTGCAATCTAATTTAACAGCTGTGGCCTCAAGTGTCTCAGTGACTTTGTTCATACTAGAGGAACTTGCCCTTGCTTATCTGATCAAATTAGAGTATAAAAATGTAACAGTTTCTAGTTTTTCTGGCACTCTTTGTTTACTGCAAGAGAGCTCTCGTCCACTTTATTTTTCTTTAGGCAAGAATATTTTACTCAGAGATATTAAAACAGATTTTTGGCTGTTATGTTTATGTTTCTTTATTAAAATCTGAATTCTGATTATTTCCAAATTATTTTGTCTCATTTATTGTTTAACCACCTGCTATTAAGAAATAAAATGTATTTGATCAACATTCCTTCATTCAATAATATAATAACAAATTCCAGCTTGCAACATCAAGCAGCATGATGAACTGTTTTTGCACAGCTAAAATACGACTGACACCAAAAGCCTTGCACATTCGGGTTTAAAATAGCCACGCCCGGTCTTGTGTTAAAAATAAGATGGAAAGATAATAACAGATGAATCATTTCCATGGGTCTAGTCTATTTCATCTATCAGGCGTTCTCTGATAGAATTTGCTAGGTGGTGAATGGCGCTGTCACAAAAAACAGGGTCCAAAAAATGCGGATTATACAATTTAAATAGTCCATTTGATATTTACTATCTTATATTATACAATCTTAATATATGCTGAAATCCACTAAATTTCTGTTAGGACGACAAAAAGTTTTAAGTTACATTTTAACCACGCTCCGATATGCCAAATCGAATCAAAGATAGCAGGCTTTACTTCACAGTGCATTTAAGTCATGTTGGAAAGATCGTATTTATGAGTTGAATGCATGAACCCCACTACAAAAAAAGTTGTAAATATGAATGGGAAGCTCAGGATTTTCTTATACTTCTTTTTTTTTTGCACAGTCGAAGGCACAGCCTTGCACAGCATACTTCACTTGACTCGTATGCGGACACAGGTGTTCGACACATGCACAGTTTTGAGCAATCTCTCACCACGAGTTACAACCCATGTAAACATCTTTGTATTCTTTCATGCTAGAGTTGTACAAATGAGGGTAATTTTTTAACCTCTTTGCGCAATCTGTTGACTATATAGGCCTCCATTGTAGCTGTAGCTTGCATGCGTTCCGGTATGTTCTGTTTATGCAGTTTTTCTTCGACTACCTTGTGAATCGATGCCCCCAGGGCATGGTAGCCACCTTGTGGGCAAACTAAGTACTGACAATTTTTTTTAAAATGCGAGTACAGTACACGCGTACTCTTCTGATGACGAAATTTGTGTCACACGCACTCTATGCTGACCCTCGCATACGTGTAAAAAGTAAAGTATAGTTTGGGCTTAAGGCAGGAACACACCAAGCCGACGGTCGGCTGTCGGGCAGTTTTTGTTCGTCGGCCGACTAAGTTTTCTCACTGTTCCACACCGTCGGCTGAAGTTGGTCCTTGTTGGCTTTTTTCCGGCTGATTTGACATGTTGAATCGGCGTCGGAGCTCGTCGGCATTTCTTCTTACGCAGGCGCAGAACGGACGTGCTACTTGGCCGTCGGCTGTCGAGCGTCGGTTTGGTGTGTCAGGCCAACTTTGGACCCAGACGCTGCCGACGTGAGCCAACCCCGCAGTCTGCTTTCGTCGCCACTAGTTCGTCGGTGTCGGCTTGGTGTGTTCCTGCCGAAACGTGTCACCCTTTTTTATTTACAACAAAATAAGCCAATTGCCTGCACTAAATATTAAAGCATTGTAATATAAAACAATATATAACGATAAATTTCACATAAATTACTCAAAAACAAGAAACACCCGAAGCACATTCTTTGTTCTTCATTTGAAGTAGAGTTTAAAGGGATAGTTCACCCAAAAATGAAAATTATTCCACGATTTACTCACCCTCTAGCCATCCTAGGTGTATATGACTATCTTCTTTCAGACAAACACAATCAGAGATATATTTAAAAATATTCTTAGTCCTCCAAGGTTTATAATGGTTGTGAAAGGGGGGTCTCCAAGGGATTAATAAAGGCCTTCTGAAGCGAAGCAATGCGTTTTTGTAAGAAAAAAATCCATATTTAAAACATATGCAGAATGCACAAGTCGATTTGCACCAAATGAGTAATCCACTGACGCAATGAATGACGCAGGATGTAGGAGTATTTTAATCTTAGACGCCTCTCGCGGTTATGCAACAAATTTAAGCTCATCTTATATCGGAATCCTCCGAAATTTCTCTTAAAAAATTATCGTTTTAGACTTATAATCCGTGAGCGGTGATTTGTTTTTCTCTATCCTCTGCGCCTCCGCGTTAGTCATTACGTTGTGCGTCAGGTCAAAGGCTACTCTTCCACCGCAAATTGCGCATTCTGTGTACGGTCGTCCGCCGGAAGCTAGTTATTATAGTTAATAAAGTTTTAAATAAGGATATTTTTCTTACAAAAACGCATCGCTCCGCTTTAGATGGCCTTTATTAACCCCCTGGAGTCCTATGAATTACTTTTTTTATGGATGGATGGATTATTTTTGACTACAAAACGTGGCCCCCCATTCACAACCATTATAAACCTTGGAGGACTAAGAATATTTTAAAAAATATCTCTGATTGTGTTCGTATGAAAGAAGATATACATCTAGGATGGCTTGAGGGTGAGTAAATCATGGGATAATTTTCATTTTTGGGTGAACTATCCCTTTAAAAACCTAACTTGCTGTATTTTTGTGTAGTAGAAAGTAACCTACACCGCCATCTTGCTCTGACGAAACTGAATTGAACGAGAACTTCCCAGAAGGACTTGAACGCACCATCGTGACACTTATGGCAAGCCAATTTAACATTTAAAAGTTAAGTTCGACTATCCGGAATTAACATTGTAGATATCACCAACGTCTTTCTGACTAGTCGTAATTACATTTTGGATAGTTGGAATAGTCATTCAAGATATCTGTAACGTAATTGTGACTAGTCGAAACGACAGATAGAGATATCTGTAATGCAGTTTTGACTAGGCAAAACTGAATTAGAGATATCTGCAATGACGTCATTGAAAACGACATTCAACTCGTCACACATCTTAAATGACAATTGCAGATATCTGTAATTCAGTTTTGCCTAGGCAGAATGAAAGTTAAATATATCTCAAACGTCATTATGACTAGTGAAAATTATTGTGCATGACGTTGCTCTATTTTAGATATCCATAAATACGTAATTTCCCTACCCTGGGAAGGGGATTATTTTCTTATTTCTATGAACAGAAGAAGAAAGAAGCAGTCATGGCGTTGGCTGTAATCGAAAAAAACACCAGAAAATGGCATGAAATTCAACGAGCCCTCACACAGGGGATTTGTGGAGAGAGAGAACGTCGTTCTATTGAAAACTGTGAAAGAAATCTTGGAAGAATTGAGCATTTGCTATCACCAGACACAAACAATGAACTCAAAAGCAGTTTGGCTCAACTGAAAACTCTAATAGACGCAAATTTCCATGCTGGGGAAGACAGACGTTTCTCTGTCAGGCGCATTAGTTCAGGTGAGTCTGTTTATCACTGTATTCATGTATTATCATATGCATTAACGTTAAAGGGGAAATCCGGCCGTTTTAACATCTATGGTTTTTTCGGCTCACCCATAGACAGTAGAAGGGTTCACCGCGGGAGCTGTAGGAAGAAAAAAAAAAACGACAAAAAATGCAGCGCAATCTCATGAAGCTCCGTGCAGGAGCTCTTCTGCCATAAACAGTATAGAAACCATAAAATGATTAGACCACCATTTACTTGCATTAAGCAACTCTGTTGTTATTTTTATAATTCGTATTAATATAATTGTTATATAATATATAGCCACACTTATATATGTGAATTATATTATCAGAAAACTGAACATTTGGCGTTGTCAGTCTTTTATTTGTGCTTAATGGATAAAACAACGGCGCTGCGCATTTATGGCTATACTAATTAGCAATAATTCTGACTTTATATTTATTAACATGTGCTTATTTGTGCAATCATTAAATGTATTGGTCTTACACCACTGTTATGCCCACTGGTCACAGCAATAAATACTGTATTTTTGCAATTCCACAATTCTCTCCATTTCCAGTGTAGCCTACTGGCCTATTCATTAACAATATTCAATTTCAATGCATGTATGAGAATTGGTATGATACTATAAAATTACAAAAAATAAACAGTCCAATGCTGCTTAAACACTTAAACTTAGTTGACTTTTTCTTTTTGTAGGGAGAAGAGGCCGACCAGCCATTGATGTTACCAGAGAACACATTGAATTTCTGCTGAAGCAAGGCCATACAATTTCAAAAACTGCTGAAATACTGGGATGCTCCTCATCATTTCTGTACAAGAAGTCAAAGTTGTTGGGTATACCTGTTAGAAGTATGCTGTCTGCAATAGATGATGGTGAACTAGAACAACATGTGAGGCAACTTCAGAGCCAATATCCTAATTCTGGAAATGAGGTAATTGGAGGTCTTTATCTTTAGGCTGTATTTAATTCACATTTGTGTGCCATTGTTTTGTGAATATCGTGTCAATTTAGATCTTTTGACAAAACTGTTGCAGATGATAAGAGCCCTGTTGCGCGCACAGGGTGTGCTTGTTACACGGTCCAGGGTGCGTGAGATGTTGACACGGGTCAATCCTACTGCTGCTGCAAGGAGATGGAGCCAGACAGTTGCAAGACGTGTTTATCATGTACCTTACCCCAATAGCTTGTGGCACATTGATGGGAACATGCGTCTCATAAGGTTATTATTACCAGACTTGTCATACTTTTTAATATTTTAAAAAGAACTTCAAGTAAAAAAAGTTTACAGCTATATTGTTTCCAGACTACTGTCAATAGTATTATAATCTTCAAGTAATATTTGTTTTTCAACCTTTCTAGATGGGGTTTTGTGATTCATGGTGCAATTGATGGATACTCCCGTCTGATTACTTACCTCAACTGCAGCACAGACAATCGTGCCACAACAGTGCTTTCTCAGTTTTTGAAAGCAACATGCCTCTATGCCCTACCATCAAGAGTCAGATCTGACCATGGTGGTGAAAACATCCTTGTGGCTTTATTCATGCATCTAGTTCAAGGACTTGAACACAGAGGTTTCATAACCGGACAATCAGTTCACAATCAGAGAATTGAACGCCTTTGGCGTGATGTATTTTTGCATGTGTTGCAGCACTTTTACCTTATGTTCTACTCCTTAGAGGATTCAGAGGTTCTAAACCCAGATGATGATGTCCACAGACTTTCACTGCATATTGTTTATCTTCCTGAGATTCAAAAAAGACTGGAGCAGTTTAGACAGGCCTGGAACCTCCATCCGTTGCGAACAGAAAATAATCGCACACCAACTCAACTCTGGACAGAGGGCATGCTCAAAAACATTGCAACAGACAGCACAGCTGTCAACAATGTGTTTGGGGAAAATCCCTACAGTGACCAAAACATTGATGCCATCCTAGCGCAGTATGGAATTCAAACACTGCCTACACTTGATGAGGAAGAGTTCCCAGCTGTTAATGTAGAGCCACCTCAACTCATCCTCACTCAGCAACAACAGACATCTGTACACAATGCAATCCAACACCTTTCTGATCTAAAGATAAAATATCAGGCTTGCTGTACTGCAATTATCAGTATTTTGCAAACTCAGGTATAGTCTAATTCCAAGCCCAGAGATAAAAGTTTATTGGCTGCATATAATATCCAGGACTCAAAGACATTTTTAGTTTCAACAGCTTTAAGTTACATTTTCTGTTAAAATAAGGTGGTATGGGTAGTGCAGCTGCAGCTGATGGCGCTAATGCCAGGTGTGCTAGATTTGGCAGTAGCTAACAACACTGTTGGTGCTGTGTTATGTTTTATTGTTTTGTTTTTTTTGTAGTACTGTTGGCTGACAATATTCGTATTGTTCCTTTCTACTCCCATTGTTATAATTCGTAGAAAAAGTGGAAAAGCATCTAATTAGTATGAATGAGATTTAAATGTTGAATAAAACTTTTAATTTATGAAAAACGTGAAACAGCTTAAGGTTTAAATGGAATATGAATCAATAGACAAGATCTGAAAATGCATGAAAAAGAAAACTCAATATGAATCTTTGGAAAAGTGGAGAAGGATCTAACTATTTTGAATGGGATAAAAAGATGAATAAAAAAAATGAACTGGTAATGTATGAAAAACAGAATGTTTAATGGCTTGAATGAGAATTTTAGATTACCATTTGAGGAGAGAGGTTTAACTGCCAAAAATATCTTAACATCAATCCACTAATCAGAACAGAGACGGAGTTGTGATGGGGACAGGTTACTACGATAAGCTGTTGAGGTTGACATCCAGCAAACCAGCCAGACCTTTAGTTTGCCTTCTCTGTATTCACTGTGTATTCATCAACATGTACATAAACCAAACATATTGGCTGTAATGTGTGATTTAATCAAACTCATTGAATTATAAGCCCAATAATTCCTTACAGTTGGTTTATAAAGGATATCTAATTCATTAGATCAACCTCAATGTCATCATAGTAACCATGAATTATAAGCCCAATATATGTCATAAAACCTAAAGAAAATATACTTTTCAAAACAAAAATATATAAATGTATAACTTAATTATTAACAAAAATAATTTAAAGCAAAAAAACTACACAAGTTTGAGTTAGCTGAAAAACTCAATATTGAATAACAGCCAAATCAACTGAAGTGAACTGTTACACATGCAAAATGAACAGGATTACTGCATCTAAAATGTTTTTTTTTTTTTTTAAAGTGCATGAGATTCTATAATTAACATCTGAACCAGTGACTTTCTTCAACAGCAATCTATTCAATAACTTCTAAGCACAAATATAGCTCAAGTGAAAACTGAATTTCCAAGTTTTACACACATAGTGACATCATGCAAGTCCAATGGTTGGAGCTTGCAAAATTCCCTCCATCATGTATTGTTTGAAAGCTTCATAGGAAGAGTGCAGCGGCAGGCGGAGTACAAGAATACAAGTATTGGCTTCTGGGAATAGTCTGTTGCCCTCATGAAGGAACTGAATTTGTGGACGGTGTGGAAATCCCAGTGGAGGCACCGTTGAAGCTCCAGATGTAAACTCCAATACCTTCTCTAGGGTGACTGGACTGCATTCTCCTTCTGTAACACAAGAAATAGTAGTCTGAGAAACAGTAATTCAGGCCCCTTAAAACACATGTTGATTTTATTTTTAGCCCGTGTCGCCTAGCCCTAACCTTTTGTATGCGTTACTTTGGAGCAATTTGGAAGTTGCATGCTGACATCGAGGACTTTGTGGTGAATATCAACCACAAAAGCCTCAGTAAAGTACGTTTTTGGTAAAATATTACAACACAATATGAAAAAGTTTAAGGGAGCTACCCATGTTCACACAACCAGACTTCACAATGTCACTTCTACTATGGCATTATCAGCATTTATTTTCCTGTCAACCAGGACAACAAAATGACCACTAATAATTGTTCTTATGAAGTCCATGTTATTATAACTTGTACAATAAATAGTATACCTTCAATATCAATTAACCAGTCACGCCAAAAGCATATTGTCATGTTTTCTCGCCCTCTCCTGTTGCTGCCTTGCGCAGAGAAGTCCACGTCAAATAAAGTGCATAGGTCCTTCGCCTGTAGTGGAATCTCCTCACTGACAAACATGTTGTAGAACACTGCTGGATTCTTCCTCAGCTCCTTCAGTAAACCAAGGGTTTTTAACCCCTCAACAAACCTATAAAAACCATGTTACAATGTGTGAATCACCCTAGGCCAATGACAGTTTCATTTTTCAGACAGATAAGACAGGTGAGGCACTTACTGGTCCAGGGCAGTTGCCAATCTTCCATTGACAAAGTAGTCTGCAGCTGACTGGACAAGGGAGTCCTTCTCTTCCAGGCTGGATACATGTCTTAAGGCACCTATAATGCTGAGACTATCTGCTGCCTCTGCAATTGCACCGTTCGCCTCTCGGACCGTTGTTGCTTCCTGTATCTAAAAAGACAGAGAAAAAAAAAAAAAAAAAAAGAGAAAGAGATAGTGAGTCAGTGAGGGAGTCCAAAATTGCCTTGTAAAGATACCTTCCCTATATAAATTAGATGTTTAAGCAACATAGCACTCGTGTTCATGAGAATGTTCATGAATATCCTCACGGCTGTGGTTCGGCCGCAGCCACGAGGCTGAAGGCCAAGTGACGCAGGTAACCTGAACACGTTTGAAGCAATTCATAAATGGAAAGTTAAAAGAACATAGGGCTGTGTCACAGTACTGTACATTCAATGTATAACACCTTTCTCCTGCTTACTTTTATTAATTGTTCCCTGAAAGTATGGTCACCAACTTCATCCACCGTGGCCGGGCGTGTTGGTATCCCACAGATTTGATGGAAAAGCCTTTCGGAAAAGAAATGTGGACCGACTCCTCCATGGACCACACACACAGCAATCATTTTTGCCACCCACATGTAAAGTTTAGTCTGCAAAGCTAAAATTAAAGAAATAACAGTAAAATCCTGCTCTGCTGTAATGCTTGTTAATTTAATACCTTAAAATGCTATGATTAATATTAGTGCTACTACAAAACTTTTTGCACCTTTTGAAAACATGTTTCAAAAAGGTGTTTCAGTACATTAAAGAAATGAATCATGGAAAAATCCTAACCAAGAGTTAACAAATTAAGGCAAAATAACTAAAAAAATAAAAAAACGATACAGACAACAGGATGAAACCTGCCCAACACAAAAAAAAAAATCAAACAGAACAATAAATCAGACAGGAGAAATAAGGGAGCAATCATTTTTAAATGGGTTTCCGTGTATACGTTTCTAGAATTCTGCCAGTTGAATGAGGACAGTCCTAAGAATTTGGGCTTCCCTACCTTGAGTATCAAGAGACAACTGTCGGTCTTTCTCATGTCCCTCAAAGATATGTGACTGGTGGACAGCCCTCATCAACAGCCTTAGGTACTCTCTTGTCGGGCCGCCTTCGTCAACTGCTCCTTCACCATTGTCATCTTCATCCACATACACAACATCCAATTTTGCTTCAGGGTTGAAGAACCTACGCTTGAATGCCCGCAGGCTACACAGCAAAACATTATCCCTGCACACATTTATTTGGTTGTTTGTTGGACAGAAGCTTCCATCAACTTTGCTGACCATTTTTTTCAATATGGTCTGTAGATCAGTCCTGCAAACAAAGAAGTTCATGCATTTTATTTTAACCACCTGATTAAATGTAAAAAGATATAGAAAGTGAAACCTCTACATATACTAAAAAAATATATAAAAATCAAGTTAATGAGAAAAACACACTCATCCACAGGTCCTCCAAGGTGATGTGTTGATACAGGAGACTGATTTTGTGAAACAGTCTCATCTTGTTCATCAAGAATAATGATTGGTTCTTGTGCAGATGACGGAGAGAGTGATGGTTCATCATGAAGAGTCAGGATTTCTTGTGGTTGTGAGAATAGAGTGAGCGGTGGCTGGGTGGAGGGCTCAGTCAGCAGTGAGCGGGTGGAGGGCTCAGACAGCGGTGGCTGGAAAGAGGGCACAGAGAGACTTGGCTGGGTGGAGGTCTCAGACAGCGGTGAGTGGGTGGAGGTTTCAGACAGCGGTGGCTGGAAAGAGGGCACAGAGAGACTTGGCTGGGTGGAGGTCTCAGACAGCAGTGAGCGGGTGGAGGTCTCAGACAGCAGTGAGCGGGTGGAGGTCTCAGACAGCAGTGAGCGGGTGGAGGTCTCAGACAGCGGAGACTGGAAAGAGGGCACAGAGAGACTTGGCTGGGTTGAGGTCTCAGACAGTGATGATTGACCATGAGATGTATGGTGTAGGGCATAAGCTCCATCATTTTGTTGATCTGAGAGAATTTCCTGAAGACAAACATGCACAATACATGAGCTTGCACAAACCAAAACACATTCCGTTTTCATTTGAGTCTGGAAATAAAATGCAACACATTTACCTGTACATCCTTATTTGAAAACCAAAGCACATATAGAGTTGAGGATGCTTTTATGCCATAATCCATTATTGACCCGGAGGAACTGCTCTCAACTGATCTTGATGATGCGGCTTCTTGCACCACAAAGATTTCACTGGCAATATCATCTTGTCCCACAAAGTCAAACAAGATCTAAAAAGATGTGAAACAGTCAAGTTTTACAACCCACTGAACCACTGAGAAGACACTTGATATTTTCTGATCATCACCTGGATTGGCTCCGACAAGCGGAATTTCCTCATATTGGTGTGTCCATTTGGATATTTAAATTTGATCAACACCCCATCTGAGGGTTCCTCACATGCAGACATTCGCTGACGTCTTGCCTCAATAGCCTGAAATGTGATCTCTCATTTAAAAAAAAAAAAAAAAAAAACCTTCAGCTAGTTTATCAAACTAATTTATTATAAACAAACCTTTTGACGTCTTTCCTCACAAGCCTGATAGACTAGTTTGTTCCTCTGATTTGCAACCACACTTTGAGCTTGGGTACTCTCAGCCACAGGCGCGGTCTCCTCTTGTACTGGAGCAATTGAGAGCGGTGGGAATGAATTCATGGATATGGCAGAGGATGTGGAGGCCACCTGGTAGTACACAGAAAATCCAAATGATTTCTCCTTCAGCAAGAGAACACACTCATAGTGGAAACAAAATACATCATTAGAAAATATCAATAGGTAGAAAAATTACCAAAACTTATCCTAGGGAATATGTAACTGCTCAGACATCACACAGAATAAAGATACATCTTAATACATATTTAAATTAAAAAAAATTTAAAAAAAAAAAAAAGTTTATATTTGTATTTGCCACTCATCACTACAAAGTGCAGAGTGGACATAAAAATCATTAGATGTGCAATCATTTTAATATGGACCTGATCTGAAACCACTTGTGAGGTCTCATCTACTGCTGGAGCTGCGAGTGGTGGGAATGAATTCTGGGACATGGCAGAGGGTGGTGATGTTACCTGAGGGTAGAGTGAGTAACAGTTATAGGTATAGACATTACAGAGAACACATTTATATGATTGTAGTATGATACAAATCCCTGTGTATAATTCCATACCTGCAAGACAGTGGCTCGTGGCACAATGTAAAGCCTGCTTTTGCCAACAACTGCTTTTAGTTCCTTCACAGAACTAACTTGCAATTTCTGGATCTTGCGTCCTTTGCCTGTCCTTGCCAATTCAAAGCCTACCAAATTTAAACTGATGCGAGGGTAGCTTTGGCAAACAAAGTTGTTCAATTCAGATAAACTCCAGTTTAACCCAATCTTTGAGTTTGTGCGTCCGGCCTCCATTGACTCATGCACAGGTTTTCCTAAAAATGGAAAGTAAACATCAGTATAATTGGTTCCTAGTGGCAAAGTAAAAATTTTTTAGTTGCTACAAGATCTTTCAGGACTCTTAGCATTCAGGACTCATATTTTCAGACATAATCGTAGTGTTGTCAAACCCCAAAAGTAGACCTGTGTGAACCTAAGATCATTTGTGTTTCTACTAAGTTTACAGCTTTGAAACTAAACGAACCCTACACTCCTAAGAAAACTGCATATGACAGAAGAAAGAGCCTCACTCACAAGGCCATCACACATTTGACCATATGTAAAAGAACATTAACATACAATATATGGTGTAGCTTAGCGTCTGAATGCACCAATGCATCAAAGAGAAAACTACTCTGCAATATTTCTTTAAAACAAATGCTAAATGTATTAACATAGTCAAATGTTTCCCAATATAGAGACAGTATAACAAATCGGACCATACAGGCTCAAGCTAACATAAAATCCAAAGCAGCTCATTCCATAGCTGTCTTTGCAAGAAGGTTAGATAATAAGGTGTAAAAGTAAATAACACTCAATTCTTATCTGCTTCAATCTCACGTTTACCTAATCCATGTTTAGCCAGTTCCTGAAGTTCTATTGTGGGGGGCAGAAAACCATTATCTGGCCCTGGAAGGAGGAAAAGTTGCGCTTGCCAAATAGGGTTTTCCCTGCGGCCACCAGATCCTCCTGTAAACACAAATTTACATTTACATTACATTTAGTCATTTAGCAGACGCTTTTATCCAAAGCGACTTACAAATGAGGATAGCAGAATCAATCAAATCAACATGAGAACAACAGTATGTAAGTGCTGTGTGAAGTCACAGTTATGACAGTAAAGTGCTTGTAGCAAGGTATTTTTTTTTTTTTTTTAAATAAATACACAAATAGATAGAAGAATAGAAATCAAGGTAAGTGCTACTATTACTGGGTCAAGTGCTGACGAAAAAGATACATCTTTAGCATTTTTTTTTAAATTAGTCACCTCACGTTGTCTTCCGGTTTCTGCCATATGTAAGTTCCAGCGTTAAAACCGTTATTTTAAGTAAACTGCTTGTACACGAACAATGTTCCCAATGCTCCTCGAGTTCAAGTGCAGATTTTGTCGTCAATATCCTTTTAAACAAATACATAACGGTCAGCAGTAATTCTTGGCTAAAATGTTCCCGTGTGTGTGAGTAATTTTAATGCTTAAATACTGTAGGTTATTGTTGACATAATATTTATGAGAGAGATTCAAACTAATACACTTTAATAAAGATGCTGACATGCATGCTATTCTTGCAATGGAAATGCAACAACACTAACTTCCTTAGATCAGGAAAAAAAAAAAAGTTATTAGTTCTTTTTTTTCCACAGTAAAAAGCCATGATAGCCTGTAGGTATTGATTTCAGGTTGAAACAGTAGCTTACAGGTAAATTAACGAGTCAAACGTTCGTTTAAAAGGATATTGACAAAATCTGCACTTGAACTCGAGGAGCATTGGGAACATTGTTCCTGTACAAGCAGTTTACTTAAAATAACGCTTTTAACTCTGGAACTTACATATGGCAGAAACCGGAAGACAACGCGTGAGGTGGCTAATTTCTCTGAATTTCCCTAAATTAGATTCTGCCAAAAAGATCTTTAACTTATGGTTACAAAAAGACCTTACCATATATCTTATAATACTACAAGCAAAGTGTCATGTTGTGTCGAGCCTTCTTGATATTAAAAAAAAGCTATTTTGATGTGTAACGTTAATTGCATTTGCAGTAGTTCTAGCTGCTAGTAGTGCCCCTAGCGAACCGATTCAAAAAGCCATTAGACCCTATCAACAGTCAATCTTAAAAGTGCAGTTTGTGTCATCAATATCATTTTTTAAACGAAAGTTTGACTCCAGTACATTCACAAAAAGACCCTAGAATGCATTTTGGCAACTGTTTTGCTTTAAGTTATTAAACAACTACCCCAAACTTCTGCTAGCACATTAGCAAATATGATGTTAAAAAAGAAAAATTACCCTGAACTCGATGAACTCGCCGGCGAAACAGTCGTCTTGTTGTGGAAAGTAAGGTAAAATCATCATTTCTCGCTGCCAGCTCCTGTCTTGCATGGGCTGCAGCATTAAAAAGACGATTAAAAATTCCTTCGCCCTCTGGCTGCTCCGACATGGTGCTAATCAGTTAACAGGTGCGATTTGAATGATTAGAACAACACGCTCTGCTCCTGCCCAAAGTGCGATGCGGGCCTAATTTGCATAAAGATATCTGCAACGTCATTTCGCCTAGTCAAAACTCTAATTCAAGATATCTGTAATTTCATTTTAACTAGGCGGAATGAAAGTTACAGATATCTCAAATTTCAGATATCTCTAATCAAAATTCATTTCAAGATATCTATAAATTGATAATAGATATCTACAATTAAATTATGACCATCCCTAACTCCAGTTTGACATATCTACAACGCCATTTTGACTAGTCATAATTCCACTTACAGATATCTACAACGTCATTTCGCCTAGTCAAAACTTAATTTGAGATATCTGAAAAGGAACATGTAGATATCTTGAATTGAGTTGAATTAAAGATATCTGGAACTGGAGTTGTGACTAGTCAGAATCAAATTGTAGATATCTCAAACTGGAATTACAGATATCTACAATTCAGTTACAGATATCCGTAATTCACATAGTGGATATCTGCAAATGAATTGTAGATATCTGTAATGATAAACCCCATACAAATGAATGGCAAAAGTGATGTCATTTGTCCTAGGAAGAATGTCTTCGTGGATATCTGAAATGACAATTATGGATAGGAAGAATGCAGTTGCGGATATCTGAAATGTTCTTTTTGACGAGGCAAAACTGAAATACAGATATCTGCAACACATATCCAGTCTAGCTGTTAAATGTTAAAATGGCTTGCCATAAAAAACTATAATTCTTGATATCTGTAATTGTATTTTCACTAGTGAAATGTCACCATAGGCTGCCATTCAAATTCAATTGTTGATATCAAGAATTGAGTTCTTACTAGTTGAAATTCCAATTTCACATATCACAAATACAATTCTTACTAGTAAGAATGCAGTTTTTACTAGTAAGAATGAAGTTTTTACTAGTGAAAATGAAGTTTTTACTAGTGAAAATGTAATTCCTGATATCAACAATTAAGTTCTTGATATCAACAATTGATATACTGGGAATGAATAAAAGTCAAAACGGCTTGCCGAAGTGTAGGTAAGGCGCGTTAAAAGTAGTTTTGACGCAAATTGACCGAGGTTCGAATCCGCCTTTTGCCGAACTCGCTCTACTTCCTTTTCCCATCCATCAGATTGGAAAGGCATTTATCTTCAGTAAAAATGAAGATACAAAAATAAAGATATTTGAAAAGTGTCGAACTTACGAACTTAAGTAATTAAAAAGACTTCCTATTTCTGCGGTTTGTGCATTTTATAAATCAAATTGCATCGTTGACAAAATGGATGTAAACTGACAACAACACACTGCACCATGCAGCACCAAAATTCGCAATAATGGAAGTATACCGCTCAATTCATTTAGTGTATTTATGTATATTAATACACCGTTTACTCTTTTCTGAAACTATCATAGTTAATGAAGCCCAAGTGCCACCTACAGGCCTATTATGTGAAGTGTAGGCTGGTGAAATGGTGACATGAAAAGAAAGGACTTTATTATGTTACCATTCTTGATAATTATGCAGCATTATGAAAAAAGTCTCTTAAACTCCTCCTGCATTTATTTGATCAAAAACAGCAATATAGTGAAAGATGATTATAATTTACAATGATGGTTTTCTATTTTAATATACTTTTAAATATAATTTATTCCTATAATTTATGCTGTTCTTTTCTAACATTTTATTCATCAAAGAGTCTTGGAAAAAAGTATCACAGGTTATAAAAAATATTAAGCAGCACAATTGTTTCTATCATTGATAATAAATCATCATATTAGAATGATTTCTGAAGGACCATGTGACACTGAAGACTGGAGTAATGATGCTAAAAAAATCAGTTTTGCTTCACATAAATAAATGTATTTTGAAGTATATTAAAACAGAAAACCATTATTTTAACTGTAAAAATCATAGACTGTAAAATATTTCACAATATTACTGTTTTTTCTGTATTTTTGATCAAATAAATGCAGCCTTCTTGCAAAAACATAAAATATATATATTTTACATTGCCCCTTTTT